>VVHJ01045508.1:0-19305 GCA_015107715.1 Tylochromis polylepis
GGAGTCCGGTGTTTCGCCGGCTCTAGTGAGCCATCTCTGAAAGCGTCAGAGCACTTTTGCAAGTATGTGATGTCTTGATGAATCGAGCAGATACTTGGAGTTCACACAGCTACATTCTCGTCTGGAAATATCTTAGAAGTTTATTTTGAGATCCAGAAACTTGCATCTGCAAATGTAGCTGTCCTCCGCCACCGTTTGTACCGCCTCCGCAGCTGCCGCCATTGGTGGAAACTGGAACGGGTTGGGCCGCGCTATGAATTCTGGGATAGGTTGGGCCATGCAGCATACACCTGACCCATCCTTCAAATCCAGGGAAATGGAGGACGCATTTGGAGCATCCTTTGGAGCATCCTTGGAATTGGGCCAGCCTTCGTCGCATCACTGTGACATCATTGGCCTTCAGAAATATCCTACATAGGAAGCGTCCTAGGTTTTGGGAAAGGACCCCTAACACAGGACACGGACTGTCAAAGTAAAACAGGAAACACCGAACAGGCACGGAGGCGCAGACTTAACCTGGAGACACGGCTGATGGAAGACAGATGACTAAACACAGAGACAGAACAAACCCTGCACTAGAGACGCGACACACTAAACATGGAAGGCAAAGGGACAAAACCTAAGAACCAGGAATCACAAAGACACAGAAATGACATTCACTGAGGAGACACAGGGAACATGGAGCACAGGAGGCGCACAGAAACCAAGAGACTAGAAATGATAAATAATGAAATCAAAGACTATAAATAACACAAAACACTGGGTCAACGACCCAGGACCATGACACTATTCAAATTTGGATTAAATCCATCAAGGTCTTCAAGGTCAACTTAATGATTTATTGGCTGAAAAATGGCAAAAAGCCGAGTGTACTGTCAACTTAAATTACTGTAAAAAGGTTAAAAATATCAAGAACAATTGATCAGTAAAGAGATAATAATGCTATATAGAGCTATTTAAAACTATGTTTTTTACTGCCATTGTTTGTATTGACACCATACAGGCAATGATATGGATATGCGGATTTTTAATATTACGTTACCTTGGACCTCTGACCTCTTCTTTAAGGTCAAATAAGGTCACACTTTCATAAAATGTCTTTAAACATTTAAGAAATGACACTGGTATACCCAGAAGAAAAAATGTTTAGTTTTTTTTTTAGGTAATGTCTCTTAAATTTGTGTTTTAAAGAGACATGTTGCTTTTTTTCCCCCCAAAATTGTTATTTCTTTTTTATCTTCTGTCCCTCGAAGTGGACATCAGGTCTTGTTTGCTCACAGAATGGCCGAGTGGGGCAGAGAGATATTTTGCACATGGATGGAGGAGGGCCAGACATTAAAGCCAGAAGATAGAAGCTCGTACAGAGGATATAGCAGCTTTGAAGGAGCCTGACACAAGGCAAAATGACAACACCCAAAGTCCATTTTGGATCAGAAGTATTGTATAGGCTAGGGCTCTGAACTTGTGGGATCTGGTGTCTAAATGCCACACAGGACACCAGCCTGTGAAGGGAATCATCTTTCCACGGCAGCCTTGTTTCATCCTGTTTCAGAGAGTTCGCACTTTCCAGAGGACTTTATTCTTTTCCCCCTCATCAGAGGCATGAAGACCACTTGTTACTTCGATTGACTGCCTAATTTTGAAGAATCTGCATCAACCGATTAAACTGGCTATAGCTAGGAACCGGTGAATTCGGATCCTAGATCATCACAGATCTGCTGAAGAGTGTTTCCGTTCCAGTTTACAGTTTTAATGCTGCCTTCAGAAATTAGCTTCTTCCTCTTTTTTGTGTGATGATTTTTTTCTTTTTCTAAAACCTGGTCGCCTGTTTTCTGTTTGATGTACTTTGGTGGTTGTTGGCAGCATTGCCCTGTTTTCATATTTCATAAAAAAAAAAAAATCAACCCAGTTTCAGTATGGTATTAATGCTACTTTCACTTCAGTGATGAGCACCACTCTCTGGAGGGTGAACTCTGACTTTATTTTTTCTTAAACCCGGTTGCCTGTTTTCTGTTTGGTGTAATCAGAGGACGTCCTTTGTGGTAGTTGGGGGTAGTCATGTCCTGTTTTCAAAACAGTTGCAAACCCAATTTCAGTATGATTGAAAATGAATTGATAAAGACAGGAGACCTACAGTTTAATTCACTTTTAGCGTAGATATTAATACATTTATAAATCGACAGGATAAAAGACAAAATCAAACTCTTAGCAGGTGTGTATCTCTCCTTCTAGATATAGTAATGCCTAAAAACTTCAGAGCCCTACATTAAACAGTTCTTATTATTACAGACGGTAGGTCCCTGCTTAGACTCCTCAAAAGCTAATATGTCCTCTGAGCCTTCACCTTCTTGCTCTGATGTCTGGCCCACCTCCACCCTTCTCTGACAGCAGTAAGACTGACTCCCCGTCCACAGCTCTCAGTAAAATCCTTTCTGCCTGATCCTGCCCTCTGCTTCCTCAAGTATAGACACTGGTTAAAAATGTGAGTTAGTAAGTCCTGCTGTCCACTACAAAGGACACTGTATACAAGTTTTGCTTTGGATGGGGTAAAATTACTGTGCAATTCTGAACTCTTACTAAAGTTAAGACCCTCAAATTGAAGAAATTTGAGTTTAAGCAATAGAAGTATCACTTAACATTCCTTGTGGCCATAAAATATGGAAGCCCAGGATGTCATATAGATTGCATAAAAAGTGTTTTGTGTAGCGGTCTCTTTCTTTCTTTTAAGCTGACCCCAAAATGTGTTACACCTTTAAAGAAAGTGTTGTCAAGAGTAAGAGAACGAGCTGCCCGCTTAGCCAGTCAGATATATCCTGTATTATAATGTTACATATTAAGCTCAAGTTATTCATGTCCACTTACTTATTTATCAATACCTACTCCTCTTCTACACAATGTTTGTGTAATGTGATTTTTACGGCACTGCCAACTTCTTAAAGCACATTTAAACAGAAGAAAGAAAACAAAATGAATATATACTAAATGCAACGTTATTCTCTTAAATGTAAATACTCCCCTGAGAGTGAGCTGCCTCTGCAGAGGTGTGCGCTTCTTGTTCTATCCATGATTTGACTTCTCCTCTACTTTTGACTATCAAGCAAGTGGTTTTTGACATGATACTGTGCATCTGCAACGCACCCACAGCTACACTCTGTTTCTGTTTGTCTTTTGAATAGATTTAATCTTCTGGGACGTTCCTCTCGACTGTCCGGTGTGAGATATTGTGGCCTCCTGGTAACTGTGCCGTTCCTCAGAAACTCGGTAAGACTCCATAACACTACAAGACAAATGCTGTGCTGCAGCTGCTCCACCGCTCAGCCAGCTTAGGTGTTAATAAACGGACAACTCCCGCCGCCACCAGCTGAAAGTCAACCACATACGACCAGCGGGCGTGCAGTGTTACAGCTTCCTGTCCCGAAGTAACTTATTAAAAATAGAGATACCATAACCATAAAATCTAAATTTGTCTAATGTCCAAGTCCTGAAATTGTAAATCATCTTGACAGCCTGACATCCAGCAGCTTATAAATACTCATCATGGAAAACTGCAACCAAAACTGAGCATAAGTGAAACATGAAGTAGCATTACATACATGACATCACTCACTCAGTTTTCTTCTACTTTTAAAAAAGGTTTTACAGTTATTTTTGTTTGAAAAAATAAAGTTAATTGTTGAATCAGTCAATTTTGCAAGCTGCTGACTGGATCGCCATTGTTTTTGACACTAAAATTCCACAATTAGGCAATAACAGAGAGACACACCTAAGCCAAACACTTCTTCTTTTCTGTCAAAATGTGTTTCTGCAAACTGAGTCATGCTTGACATCACTCCTTTATTCATCTGACGTCTCCCGCTCTGTCTTTCACTGATGGATAAGATCCTTCCCTCACACAAGTAGTAACACGGGTCCTCTTGGTCTAATCATCACATGCTTAGGATGTAAGGCCCACATCTGCACCTGCGGTCCCCCCTCTTTTCCTATCAGCTCAGAAACCCTCCAGGCTGCAGCCTGAGGCCTGAGGAATTCACACTGCTCTTAACAGCTGATGATAAGCTCACATCTGAGAGGCTAACTGCTCGGGAGCTTGGCGTTTTCAGTCACGGATCATTTCCGTTCTCACAGAAACAGCAGCTTCAGAAATGCTGGGAATGTCCATTTCTGCAAAGGCAGTTGCTTCTAGTTCTGTCTCTGATACTTGTTCACATGTTTAGTGGGTCTTTAAGATATGAAAAATGAAGGCAACCAGCATGACTGTGAAATCTAATGAGCTATGCATTTACACAATATTACAGTTAACTCTTTGATCATTGGCATCCAAACCTCCGTTTCAAAACGTGCTTATTTTACTATCTGTAGGAAAGGTGCCGGTGTTACTAATCCCATTATCAATGACAAATGGGACTGAGACAGCTTTCATTTTGCTAACAACACCTGTGATTTTAATACAGTGTCACGTCAAAGTACATTCTGTGACAAATCTTTTCTTCAGTAGTTGGCAGGCAGCTTTGTTTGTGGATTTAGACTCTCAGTCTCGCCTGTCTCTTCATGTAAGACTGACCGTGAGACATTCAGGTCTCTGTGGTGGCAATTAGTTTGCATCTTTCTTGTTGTAAATGAAGTTCATTTTTTATATGCCTGCCTATTTTGGACCAATGAAATGCTGCTCTAATTATATTGCCTAAGGCAGGAGTGGGCAATTAATTTTCCTGAGGAGCCACATGAGAAACTGGGACTGTTGTGGAGAGCTGCGTAATAACAATAATAATAACAATAACAATATTGATAGAATAAACATATAAAGCATATGACTAGATACATACTAATACTTTAGTTCAGCGGTGCGGCCCTCCACAACAGTCCCAGTTTCGCGTGTGTGAAAATTTACTTGGAAAAATTAAGCATCAAATGTTGACTAATGTTAAAAAATCATTCGATCACTGTCATGTGACTACATAAATAATCAAGATGTTGTAAACCGGATAATAGCTGTGTTTTATAGACAGAGTTTTCTTTTATAAGTTACCCTGAAAAGATTCATTCAGAATAAGTGTGACATACAACATATAAACATTGTTCTCTATCTTAGTCATTTCATGAAATAATTTTTTTTTTTTTAATTCATGGTCCAAATTGTTGGATGGCATAGATCAAACTTCTAACTAGAGCGCATGTACAGTTGTGTTTGTGCAGAGGTGCCAAAAACTCAAGTTCACTGAATGGTCAGTCTTAGAGACATTCTAAAATACCCACCTGTACAGTAGAAGTGAACATGAAACTCATAAAAAAATTAAAAAACCCTTTTGGTTACTAATTTTCCCTCTTCTTACTCACCTGGTAAAACTGCCTAATCTGCACACGAGTGACGGGTCGAGGCTGCCAGCTGCTTGCGAGGCTTCATCTTTTATTTTCTAAGTTGTGCCATTTTGAGCATTTTTATGCAGTTATCTGCCAAATAATATCGCTTGCTGTGTTTTTAGTATTACTAGCAGTCTATATAGTTTGGCACAAAGGTGGCAAGAGCAGAAATCAGAAGTCTCTCATCCAGAATGCTCTTTTTTATTTAGTTTTTTGTGTAAATCCAAAAAATACTTTGTTGGATTTGGGAAAAGATCTTAAAGATCTCAGCACTAACCCAACACATTTTAAACGTATACTTGAAGAGAGATGAAGGGGTTCTAAGAAAGCAACTACATTTTTATATGTCACAAGTTGATAGTGAGACGTGATGCATCAGATGCCAAAAGACGCTGAATCTCTTAGCTGGCCTGGGAATGAGAACAGGCAGTCTGAAAACCATCAGAAAAAAGAAAAGTGAAGACTGCATTGATCCCCACCTGGTTTGGGAAGTGATGAGCAAGGTGAAGTTTAAAGGCTGGAGAGGAAGATAATGGATATGAGTTGGCAGCTCATAAACTAAACCAGCATAATTAGACCTGAGACTTTACTGTGTTATTTTCCAGTCAGAGCAAAGCTTTCATGTCTGATGGTTAATGTCGGTGGAAACTGCTGGTACCGTCTGGGAAGAATATTTCACAGTGAGGAAGAGGCAGAAGTGAAAGAAGGATAGACTCACATTTTACTCTTTGAGACAAGCAAGGCTAGTAGTTAGCGGGAAGCAGCAGAGGCACTTACTGGAAAAGGTGGTGGTTTAGAAACAGGTCATAAGAGATGAAGAGAGATGAAGATCTGCAGCTGAAGATGGTGGTTTGCCTCTCCTGAGCCTTTGTGTGTGGAACACAAAGGAACACAAACAGTACAGAAGAAACTAAAATATTAATACAACCATTTTATTTTTTTTTAGAAGCTGTCTCTATTTTCTTGCAATTTTCTTGGGAGACATATAAACATAAATTTGTGGTGGGCTGGAAGACAATAGCGCAGTGCTGAACACAGGGACTTTATCTCAGTAATAACAGTGAAGGAAAGCTTCCTGCTCGTGAGGTTTGATGTGGTTCAATCTGGCAGGTCCACCATTACACCTGGGAAGCTTTGCAGAAGGGAGGGACTGCTGGAAAACACTGTCACGCCCTTCGTGCTGCGAGAAAAAAACAGCTGGCGGAGGCTCTTTTTCCCCACCCGTTGTGCCGATAAGCATCAAGTTTTTACTAAAACTTTTCAACTGCTAAGTCACAAGACAGCAGTTACGCCTGTGTTATTTGCACTGTGTTTGGAGTATGATCCTGTGCGTGCAGCTTTGAGAGAATGGTGGAGTGAATTGTTTCACTGCATAATTTATTATGAGATGAGAGACGTTTCAGGAGCATTGAGTTTTTGCGATTTAAGAAGACACATTTAGAGTATCTTGTGGTAAAATACATTTAACATCCAAATGTCTGTAAGGGTTGATCGTATCTGCATAACATAGTGGATTAAAATAGCAGTAAACAGCGACACTGAACATTACTGAGTGGATGGATTGGTCACAGAACAGGGGATTTTTGTTTGTTTGTTTGTTTAATTATAGTCCTGCAAAATCATAAGTAAATAGTCATCTATATCAAAGACTCACCATCACCAAAATATTCTTAAATTAATTACTGTATCAGAAGTCTTGAATCACCCCTCATCTCTTTATATTTTGCTAGGAAAATGGGAAATAGGTGCAGTTAGTTATTGGAACGTGTGCAAAAATTGATAGAAATACAGTATTTTAAGGCAAAAACAGAGTTTGTACAGTTGTAGCAATCTTTATTCTTCAACACAGCCTGAACTCTCTCAGGTGATCTTTCTACTATTTTCTTTAAGTGGTCTTCAGGAATAGTTCTCCAGATTTCTTGAAGGACATTCAAAGTTCTTCTTCTGGATGTTCACTGCCTTTTGTTCTATTCTCTGTCAAGATTATCCTACACTGCTTAAATAATGTGTAGGTCCCGGGTCTGGGGAGGCCAATCCATGACTGATAAATGTTCCACTGTGTGTTTTTTCTATCCCGGTATGCTTTTACTGCATTGGCAGTGTTTGGGATCATTGACTTGCTGAAAAATGTGCTGAAAAAGCCACTGCCAATCAGGTGCTTTCCACATGGTATTGCATGGTGGATCAAAATCTGATGGTACATTTCTTTGTTCGTATTTCCATCAATTTTGACAAGATCCCCAACACCACTGGTTAAAATACAGCCCCAAACCATGGCAGAGCCAACAATGTGTTTTACAGATGACTGTAGACACTCACTGTTGTACCTCTCTCCTGAGCTCACCCTTACCTACTGAACCAAAAATTTCACATTTGGATTCATCAGATCAGTTGCCACTGATTTTCAGTCTAGTTCTTTTGGGGATTTTTTTTTTTTTTTGGCACAACTCAGCTTTTTCTCCCAAGTTCCCCTTCCTTAAGAATGGCTTCTTGACAGCCACCCATCTACTGGGACCATTTCTGATGAGGCTTTAAGTAACAGTTGATGGATCAACTGAATGACAGATGCATTTTATAAGTTCGTTCCGTTGCCTATCCATCCGTCCATGATTTACAAGAATCACCATTTCTTCTGGAGTATTGCTCAGAATTTAAACTTCCAAACAATGATCACCAACTTACAGTTTTATTTTCAGATCATCTCCATAAAACAATGGTTTGCAAGTTAGCACATCCAATTTAGAAACAATCTGTAGTGTGTGGTGCTAAAGTTAAGAATTGAACTCGTGTTTTTAGGGACATTAAAAGAAATGGGACTGCACTTTAGTTGAATTCTTTATAATGCTTGGAAGGAACTGACCTGATAGTTGTAACTTCTGTGGCAGAGGTCAAGGTTAACAAATCATTGACTAACCATTGCAGGCAAGTGACTGAGTCTTCCTGATGAAATGTGAAGAGGATAAATCTGTCAGTAGTGTTTGGCCTTTTGGAGATTACATTTTCTGTAACACCTTTCAAATCTCTTAGAAATATGTGCACTGAACAAAACAGAGTGATGGGACAAGGTTTTTTTTTTTAGTGTGCTTGTTTTGAGAGCCTTTTTTGAGGTCATGATTTGATTAAGTAGGAAGGCTCAAACACTCACAGATGAGGTCATTCAGACTTTTTCAACCTGAAATCAGAGCAAAACTTTAAAGCATGACGTTGTACCACTTACAGCAGATTAACACCACGTGCTGTGTTTCTCTATGTAGTACTTTCTAAATTTATTTCATCGTCGATCTTTACCAAAACCACAGAGTTTACCCTCTTCCCGCTTTGGCTGCTTGACTTTAGAGGTTCTGGGTTTAAATCCTTCACAAAGGTCACAGGTCACATAGTCCTTATTACAGGGTACACAGTGACTGCAGAAGGATAATGTGGCCTCAGTGTCAGAATGAACTGGCTCACATTCTTTGCCTGTCCCTGAGCAAGTCTCTGCAGAGCTGTGTGCGCGGCAGCCCCTGTGATGAGTCGTCCAACACAGATACATGTCGACAATTCGTCTAGTCACTCTACTCTAAGTGGAGCTGCATTTCTCCATCATACACCTAATTTTACTAAATGGTATTAAACTGGAATCCAAGATTATTTCTATTCTGCTGCAGAAAATACAAAAGCAAAAATGAGAGTGAGTGCTCTCCTAAGGTCCGGACAGCTGCAGGCACTACAGCCAAGTAGCTGTTCCTGTTTTATTTTTCCTCGGAGGAGGCACGCATAGCTGCTGGGAGTGCAGTCTGCGGACAAACGGGCAGGCACACAGACGCCAATGCAGAGCCTTGCATTCGCCCTTTGATGATGACATGAACATTGCACTGACCCAAGAGAACTCGTGCATACTCACAGACATAGAAAAGAAAAAATGCTGGAAACGTCTCGTTTGTACTTTACCTTTGGCCCCGACCTCAATCTTTTTATTTTAAGAGTTTCAAAGCATGCCTGACCTTGACCTTCACTATTTACAGTTGAAGCATTTCACACAGTGTCACATTTTCTAAATTCTTCTTTTGTGCTTTGAAAGTGAAACCACAAAACATTTGAAGGAACTAATTTAGGAGTTTATGTGTGCTTCATCTCCTTACACCATGCTGCGTTTCACTCAAAGAACAGGACAGTGGGGATAACACAGTGAGAAAACTTTGTGGAGAAGGCAGAAATAATAGGTTAGAACTACCATGATTCGAAATGTCCTTGAGCAAGATGCTGAACCCTGAGCTGCCTCCAATACATTCATCAGACTGGAAGTGTTTGTGTGAATAAGGTAAAAGCGCTGTATGAATGTATGTGATTGGGTGAATGACATGAGTACTAGCCCATTACTAAATGTGGTGTCACAGTGCGTCAGTTTTTTGCAGTCTGTATCGGTATTGCCTTTACTCTGCCTGGTACCTAGTTTTTAGCAATTTGATCAATGGCAGCTGAATGTAGTTCATGAAACTGGCATGTTTATTGATACACAGACTTGTCCATGTGAGATTTTGTATATTATGTAAAACATATTTGATCGTTAGCTTGGATATATATTGAAGATCATTGATTCATTTCACACTTCTTTCTGTGCTGTATTCAGCTACTGTACATTAGAGCCCAATCTGCACGCATAAACCCTGCATACTAGTCCCCTGGTGTGGTATGACCATCCCTGCCCATGTCCTTTTGAATATAAAGGAATAATGAGGATATGATGTCACATTGCTCAGCAGTCACTTCTTCAAACATGGCCGCCATGAATCTTGCATGATGTAAGCATCTTTAGACATAAAAAAAAATAGTGTAACCACTGGGAGGCGGGGACAGTCACACTCAGACATGAAACAGTTCAAATCCACTTAATCTGAAAGTGCTTGAAGTGGCCATGCTAGCCCCTGTCTAAGGCTATAATTAGGCTTAGACCTATATGGTCACTGTTAGTATGTTCACAGTGTCGATGTTGACATACCGATGCTCCAAAGGTCATGTTTGCGATATTCATTATCTTAGTTTAGCTCGTTACCATGGTAACATATAATAACTGATGCAAAAAACAAAGCTGAGGGCATGTATGAAGTTTTCCAAACTAAAGCGTTGTACAAATGTTAAGCATCACTGAACAAAGTTATTAAAGCTAATTTAGACTAGCTGGATTTTCAGGGATTCCAAACCCTGTATTAAATTTCAGCAGGTGCAAAGAAGTAGAAGTAGAAACCAACGCTGTCAGCCTGTCTTAGGGAATGGAGGAAAAATAGAGCGTTATCTGGATCAAATCTGATACTGGCTGATCTGTGGACCAACAAAATTTACTCTAAAACAATGAAGACAAGAGATGCAACCTTTTTCATGTCCAAAGCTTAATGTAGCTGACCTACGGTTCCCCCAGAAAACCTACAACATAATGCTTCCGCTCTCGTTGTCCTCTCCAGGCTGGTTTTTAAACATTCCTCTTCAGGCTTTGAGCAGTTGGCGGGGCTGCTGTGATCAGTAGGGCCTGCTGACAGATGGACATTCATCCACCTGCTGGTATCGCCTCCGGCATCAGCTTTGCATTCCTCAGGCAGTGTCAAACTGTCAGAGGCACACTGTGACTTTATTACATCTCTGTTTCTCATCAGTAACACATGGTTTAAAGTGAACTTGGGTGAAGATCCTAAAAAGTCTGAAACTTTATTTTCCTTTTATGTTGTGAAGTGAGTCAAGTTTTTGGTTATATTCTATATTGAAGCATTCAAATGGAAACACTAGACTCTTTTAAAATCTATGCAGACCTGAAGACTATAATCTGCATATTACATTGACAGACACTAATGTGTAATTTATGCTGTTGTGGTTGTGCGCTTTTGTGGAGGTATTTTCCTACAAAGAGCCTAAAGAAGGGGCTTTCAACTGCCACAAACATGCTCAGTCTGTAAACAACCTACTGCATGTCACTCATGCATCTGTCAAATGCTGATAATTTGAACAGGGAACAGGGAAGGAAGCAAAGCAGAAAAGCCAAAAAAAAAAGAAATCCAACAAAGATTAAAAAATAAAATAAAATAAAAAATATGGCATGAAAAGTATGTTATAATTCAATCTTCTTCATGACTGACATACCAACAATAGCACAAGCTAGAGTAGCCCACAGGCCGGTTGTAGTACAGACTTTTGACACTTCCCCCATCTAACAACAGACACTTTCTGTCAGCAGACTGCCAACACTCAACTACCACTGAACCATAATTTCACTATAACGGATGCACACCACAAACTTGATGTGTAGCGACTACTAGCAGCGCTAATTATTGAGCAACTGGCAAATATGCTAACCAGCCAGGAACACCGTGCCTTTGTAGCACTAGTCAACAGCAGCTCCTTGTGTCCCCAGGTGTTGTTTAAGTCACTAAAGACCTGTTCAAGAGGAAAGAAAATCATTAAGCTAATCTAAGTGAAACTGTTGGTGCAACCGCACCAAAAACACAAAACATGAACTTCTAGAGCTTAAAAAATGAAGCAAATGCAGTCGTATAGGTCCTTAAATGGCAACTTGAAACTCAAAAATGAAAATGCTTGCAGTCTGGTAAATTTTAAAAAATGGTATCTTTGACTAATTTACAACTACTGTTTTCATAGCTGAACTTAGGTCAAGTTTAAGTTTGGTTTAAGTCATAGGAAGCCTTAAAGGTCAAGGCTGACTGTCATTAAGATTGCACTTATGTTTGTTTTTCTGCACGTACATTTGTTTTAACTGTATTTTGTGCTATAATTAAATCATACTCAGCACCCCATCGAATATCACTGAATTACAGCTGCACCTTGCTAATCAAATTAGCTAAAACTGCTAGCCACTTAGCAAACTGTGCAGCTCTACACTTTCATCCAAAATATGGTCATATCTGGTATAAATTCCTAACTGGAAGCTTCAAACCATTGACTCACAAACTATGTTTGATGTCTGTCTTAATATAAGCATACATTTAAATACATGCGTAGATGCTAAAAATCTACAATACTAAAAATGTCTGTTGTTTTAGGCTACCTTATGCTAGCAGCTCACCAACTGCAGTAATTTTACCATATGGGATAGATTAGTGTAAGTGTCCCCACCCAAACCGTATATTATTTATATATTCACCTTTATTATTTATTTTGCAGATCTGTGTGATTATGAACCTCGAAGCTACAGATCGTAATATTTTTGTCATTATATGAGGTGATATTGTGATTATTTACAGCTAAACTATAAATCGCCATCATGTTCTTCTGTGAGCACCGTTTCTCTTTGTTCAGGAAAGTTAACCTTAGACTAATCAATCTGTCACGTCTAAAGCATTTTATCATCCAGGTATTTTTGTGCAAGTCTGTATAAGTCAGTAGCCCTAATAAAAACTTCACAAAAAAAACACACAACTTAAGGTCATGACACACATGTAACCTTTTTAGCTGTTAATTGTGTGAGTAAGGTATCCTGTTAGTCAATGAGCAGCAATTATACAAATGGGATTTTGAATGGATGGTCATTATCAGAAGAGAAAAGAAAAGCTCATGTGTTTAAATTTATTTTCACGGTTCTTGTCTGAAACCAAACTTTTTTTTTATTGTTCTTTTGAAGCTTCAATACATAATTTTCTTTAAAATCTATTGAAAATTGGTGTATTCAAGTTTTTTAATTTTATAGAAATTAAGTCATCTCATTATTTGGACAAATATTTGTAGAAACTCAAAAGATGAAGCCTTGCAGGGCTGTTGTCACTTGTACCTCTGGGACTTGGTTTGTTTCTGTTTAAACACTTAAAGGTTAACCATAAAACACAGCAATAGATGTAGAGTTAGCATTATGTCAGTCATCCTTTCCTTCAAATAGATGGTTCTCCATAGGGATCAAAGGTCATGTCAAAGGTCACATAAACTTGGCCAAAGCAGAAGTTACCAGTGGAAAAAGCAGGTGATTGCAGAACATGTGACTGTGGGAAAGGATGCACTGTTTTCATTGCTCTGTTTCTTTTTTCTCACTCTCTCTCTTTATTTTTGGCAGACCAAAGAAAAAAGAGGCCACCGGGGAAAAGGACACGTCTATTCAAACTGTATTCGCTGATGACTGTGATACAAGCTTGTTTTTTTTGTTTGTTTGGGGTTTTTTTGTAGTATATACAGTAATGTGCAAAAGTCTTGAGCCAACCATAATTTCTTTATATTTTACGAGAAAAATGGGAAACATTATTTATTTTTAAACATGTCCAAGTATACATGAAAATACAGTATATAAGGCAAATACTGAGTTTGTACAATTTTAATGAGCTTGAAAGTCGATATTTGGTATGCCGACCTTTATTTTTCAACACAGCCTGAAGGAAAGCTTTCTTGTCATTTCTTAAAGTAGTCTTCAGGAATAGTTGTCCAGGTTTCTTGAAGGACATTCAAAGCTCTTCTTTGGATGTTGGCTGCTTTTTTATTCTGTTCTCTGTCAACATGATCCCACACTGCTTCAATAATGTTGAGGTCCGGGCTCTGGGGAGTCCGATCCATGACTGATAGTGTTCCACTGTGTGTTTTTCTGTTGCATAGTGGATCAAAATCTGATGGTAGTTTTAGACATTCACTGTTTCTCTGAAAAAAGTTTCTCTGAAAATGTCATGTAGTACGACTGGAGTGAAAAAACAGCCAATGTTCAAAGAAGAACTTTGAAAGACCTTCAAAAAGCCTGGAGAACTATTGATCAAGACCCTACTACAAGAACGTCTGGCTTCTTGGAAGCAAAATACTCAATACTAATTGAGATGTAGCTCAAGACTTTTGGACAGTATTGTAAGCTTTTTCAAACTTAATTGTTAGCTCTTAATTGTTTTAGTAATAACTGAATTTATCTTCTGAATGTGTATTGTGCCTTTTATTCATGACTGTTCAGGTAATAACCCCTACAATAGACTGGCGCTCTGTCTAAGTGTCTACTGCACCTCTTACCCAGTGGCTGACAAACACTTATTGTTAAATCAATTCAGAAATACAAACAAACAAACAAGCATTTAAATTGAATTAAAACATTACACACAAACCATTTGAGAGGCACACAAAGCGCTAACTACACATGGATAGTGTACATGAAGAACGTTGTGAGTTGTGTTTGCCATATTGTAAAAACGTGTGTTATAAATTTACAAAGTGAGTGTGAAGCAGAGAATATGCATTCAGATTTGCTCGCTTAATAAATACACTGGCTGTAAGTGGTAATCATTTCAAAAATGGTTGTTTAAGAATCACCCGTTTCAGGCATTCAGAAATCATGTAAAAGCACTCCTAACTTATGGATTTATTGACTAATGTTAATTATTTAAGCACAATTTTAAAATAAAACATGCATATTAAGGTTTTCTACATTGTTATTACTGGCCTTTATATAAATAATGTAAATAAATCCATGTATAAGTGTGTGCATATACAATGATTGGCTTTATATGGTCAATGCTACTTCACCAAACAAAGCTAGTTGAATGCTGGCTCCAAAACTCTTTACTCATTTTTGGCATGTATTTGTAAAATATGAATAATATGAAAATAACAGAGGCTTGTCAGATTTGATCAAATTGTGCTTTCCTCAGTTTAAGCTCCATTTTGCTGGTTTATGTTCTTCCTATAATAGTGTGAAGCTTTGTGTTGCACTACTTGTTATGAGGTGACTTTCATTTGAATTTCATTTCATTTGTATTAAATAAAAACTTTTTTTTTCTTTGTCCAGAAGATTTTTTCTTTCCCCACCATTAGCAAACAGTAATTAACATTAAGTGAGGTGTAACACTGCGCTGCACATATTCCTAGGTTGATATCTGCTTCTCCTTTTAGTACACGTGTAGTTAGGCCATGATTGGTACTAATTAAATCTGAACATATTGGCTGAAAGGAGACTCATAGTTAATGGTGCTGTACAGCAACTTTACATCTACGCGAATACGATTACAGAAGCGGACGTGCAATTTAACACACAATAAAGCTCAATTAACTGCCGTGTCCATTTTCAGCTCATCGCTAATAGACTGGCCTATATTTATGTTTCCTGTCTAAATTCATGAGGCATATAATATTTTTATAACTTCCATCTACAGCAATGGGCTGCCCAGTGTTTGGGGCCAATCCAGCTGCTATATCCAGCCTGTTTCCATGTGCTTCCGCTCCCCTTTAATGACAAATGACAGCATCAGCCTATATCAATCTGCCCCACAGGATGCTTTAATCCACCATTAAGCAGATGAAATGTTGCACTGAGCCCGCAGACCAGCAGTGACGGCAGGAGCGGTTCTAAAATTCATATGCACGCCCCTCCGGCCTGACCGCAGTCATGGACACCCTGCGTCAAACCACCCAGTGCAGCAAAACACAAACCTCTTCCTCCTCGGAACTGGATCCAAAGGTCTCAGTATCCCCTATTTATACGCAGTGTATATTTACAACAGGCCGGATGATTAGGATGCTAGCGAGTAGCGCAAGAGCAAAGAGAATGTGGGGAAATCTTCCTCGGCTATTCTGAGGAGACAAGGGGTTTATCAGGGGTGAGCCACCTCTCTGATGTCAAAGAATCTGTCAGAGCTTCTTTACCAAGGTGCTTATCACCTTCTGCAGCTGATCCCTAACAGCTTTTTCTTTTATAACTTGTACATAAGCAGATAATTTGTGCGAGGCTGAGATCTAGATTGCAAAAGATACCAGGGAAAGAGAAAAGAAGAAAGTCAGTTACACTGAATCAGTGCACAAACAGCAAGAGCATCACTCACAAATCTATGTGTAACCATAGTTTTCTAAACCACCCACGATGAGATGTCCAAGACTCAACACCCTTGATCTTTCTTTCATCTATGTGAGACAAGAAAGTGGAAGGTTTTCCAACGTCAGTGTTCGTGTGGAGCAGTTAACGTTGAGAAACAGTACAGCAATGATGAAAGAAATGTAAAGGGAAGTTTCTTTGTTGCTTTCAAAGAGTTGACCACTTTAATCAGCCACTTTATTAGGCACTAGACCTTTAGTACTAACTGAGCATCACTGATCTGATCTGATCTGCAGCAACAGTGTGATGTGATCACGTCAGAGTCTGTGCCAGGAAGAATTGAGGCAGCTTTGAAGGGAAAAGGTGGTTCATGCAGGTACTAGCTTAATAAAGCCTGGTGAGTGCATGCTTGCATACCAAGAGATGAAGAGAGAACCACGAGGTACAACTGCAATCTGATTCAGAACTAAATATACGGTTGGACAGGACACAGCACATGATTGTCACCCACTGTCACCCACAACTGTCCTCAAACGGGAGCCTTGAATTATGCCAGAAAATCCAAAATGTGAAACAAATGATGCAGCAAAATGTGATCTGATGGTAATAATAATGTTCTGAGATATCAGACCGCCACTCCAGTGCTTCTGAATATCTTCATACACCGGGTATTCTGGTAACTCTACACACACTTACACACCAGTAGCTGGAGAGTGCTGTTTCATCTACTTTGAAAATAGTTGAGATGTTCATGCCTGAAAAGAGTTGCGGGCACGCTCAGAATCTGAAGAATGAGCACTAAAACTTTCAGCTTTCAAAAACGCAAAACATCCATTAAAGCTTCTGTCAGCATGTTAAGCTGTGGAATGTTAAACTAGTTCCAGTTTACTAAGTCGTTTTCTTAACCCATTTTTTTAAACACTTCCCATCTAACATTTTTTTTTTAATCGAAGACAAAACACAGGCGAGGTTGATGCTAAATAAAAGATAAATAAATTTTTAAAAATTGCCCTTCAGTTGTCAGATCTTTTGCAGTGTCTGGTGGTTCTCACACAAATGAATAAATAGGATCATCATACATGTAAAAAAAAAAAACACAAAATCCCAGCACTGCCATCACCTCCAGCTTCTGTGTACAGTGATTTTGTCAGCTATAAAATCACATACAGTCACCTCTTAACCGGATTACTATTGGAGCCAAGAAAACAGCATGCTATGATTTACTTGTGAAAGTGGCTCCTTTGACACTTTTCTCATGTTTATGTCAGCCATGCTTAATTCTTATAATTATGTTAAGAGGGAAAAATGCAAAAAGGAGACACTTTTAAGTGTAAATTATGGTACGAGACACAAATTTTAAGTCATAACATGAAAGACAAAAACATTTATTCATATATTTCATGAGAATCCATCCATTGCTCGTCAAATGTTTGACTTAAAACCAAAAATGCCCTCCTCACGGTGGTGCTAGAGGGTTAGTCCGCAGAAGATCCATCCTTTCCCGGGGACCTTGAGCGTCTGCACAAACTTCCAAGGCAATCCTTCCAATAGTTGCTGAAGAGGTATTTCATTTTGAATCAGCAAGCTAACAATGTGAGCCCTGGAGCATGACTAAAACGAGGGGGTAAAATCAACAGTTTGTGCTGGGAGCATGCCAAACTGTGAAACGTGTTTACTAAAGAGCTTTGCATTCCCTGTTCTCTGAACATGATGACGCAGACCAGGAATTGCACCAGGAGGGAAAAATTCAGCGAATCCTGCATTTTGCCACCGTTGCTGTTAGGGATAAAAGGACGAGTGCTTTGTTTTCCATCTATCACGGGGTCATTAGTGCCTGCTGTCATCACAGGCTTCCCCCTGGATGAAGAGATGATCCTGGGCACCAGAGGCTGGCATCAACCCAGCTTCTTTCTCTGTTTGTCTTAGACACTCATTAAAAGCATGTCATGTCTTTAATGTCTAAATTGGAGAAATGCAAGTTAACAAGTGTCGCGCTGCAGCTTGACAGACACCTTAAGCAGCCGTCCTCCAGTGATTGCACACGTCTGTTTTATCAGTCATGCTTCCAGCCCAGGAATCAATGTCAGACTTCTCTAACTATCTGAATGAGAAGTTCTTGTTTTTAAGTCTTCATTTTTTTCCTCACTATGGGAGGAACGTGGAGAGTAACAGAATATAAAAAGCATACTGTGTTTGTTTCTATAGTTACACCATTTGGTGCATGTCCCATTTTTATTCTTGGCCGGTCAAGCGAGGAGGGCAAGATTTATTTAGAGGATGCAATGAAAAGTGTGATACAGAATGTCGGGATGGTTATGGCATCTCTGCTATTTGACCCACACTTAGAGGAAGGTTGCTGAGTGGTTCACAGCGTTGTCCTAAAAGCATTACCGCCACCTATGAAAAAGCAGCACTTTTACTGAATAATAATTCTAGCAGCTCAGAAGGTTCGTTTTTCACCATATTGAAGCATAAATTGTACCGAAGTGTCCCACCTAGCACCAAATTCTTGCACACAAGCAACTAATTATCAGTCCTTAACTGGATAAATTTACTGGTGTTTTAAAGTATTTAAAAAGAAGAATTTTTTTCCCTAGTATGTAGAAATATCACAGACAGTGGTTACAATAAAACGAAACTCAAACATTTCCAGCATTGCAGCTGGAAGGAAAGTGTGAAAATGCTCGAGCGCTGCACATGGATCACTTCATCAAGTGTCAGGCTCAACTTAAAAGATGACCCATAAAAGGCTACTAGGTATTTTTATCTTAACATGACCTTGTGCAGCATACTGAATACACATTCTCACTGCATCCAGTGTGACTGCTTGATGTGTCCACGCTCTGCTTTGTCACTGCAGAAAAAGAATGTCAAATTTTCTTCACCTGCTTATTCTGTTGAAACTATCTTTTGCACACTGAGTTTGCCGAACAGCAGTGTTTGGTTGCATGAAATATGCAGATGCCGTAATCACAGAGGAGGGGACTTTCCCTTATTTAAATCTTATTTAACCTCAAAACATGCGGCCATTCATCGCAGAGATTTGGTTATTACAAGCTCTCTAAACTTTATGAGAAATGAAGCCAGAGATGTCCCGTGCTATATTTATGCAGCGTCTTATATACTTATTTCCATCACAGGTGGCTTAGGTGGCATATTTAGCTGTATAATGTTTTCTGTGTGTGTGTGTGTGTGTGTGTGTG
>VVHJ01045510.1:2643-17284 GCA_015107715.1 Tylochromis polylepis
GGTTTTTGGGGAAGGGGGGGGGGGGGGAGGGGGAGATAGCTGTGGTTGCAAAAAATATTTTAGAAGTCTTGTACAAGCTAATTGGAAAACGGCCCTCGCTCCACCTTTATAAATGCATTGTTGCCTAGTTTATGATCTCAGTCGCTCATGTTGGGGTATAAATTTTGGTTGTTCCAAATGTCAGTAATGTTCAATTCAGTTCAATTTTATTTATACAGCATGAAATCACAACAACAGTCACCTCAAGGCAATTTGTATTGTAAGGTAAAGACTTCACAATAATGGAGAGAAAACCCCAACAATCAGATGAGCAAGCACTTGGCGACAGTAGGAAGGAAAATCTCCCTTTTACAAGAAAAAACCTCCAGCAGAACCAGGATCATGGAGGGGCGGCCATCTGCTATGAACCGTTGGAAGGGAGCGGAAGGAGATAGGACAAAGGACACACTGTGGACAAATTTAATAATAACTAATGATTAAATGTAATGTGATGTATAAGCACATAGAGAGTGAAAAAAAAGTGAGTGAAGAAGAAACACATCATGGGAAGCCCCCCAGCACTCTAGGCCTATTGTAGAATATCTAAAGGAGGATTTTGGGTCAGCTGATCCTGACCTAACTATATGCTTTATCGAAAAAGAATCTAGAAAGTAGAAATCAAACTGGGAGCTGGGTCCACAGAAGAGGGGCCTGAAAGCTGAAGGCGCTGCCTCCCATTCTACTTTTAAATACTCTAGGAACCACAAGTAAACCAGCAGTCTAAGAGTAAAGTGCTCTGTTGGGGTGATGTGGTACTATGAGGTCTTTAAGATTAGATGGAGCCTAATTATTTAAAGCCTTTTATGTGAGGAAAAAGATTATAAAATTCAATTCTGAATTTAACAGGGAGCCAATGAAGAGAAGCAAGAGGAGGAGAAAGGAGAAATAAGCTCTCTCTCTTTCTAGTCCCTGTCAGTACTCTCGCTGCAGCATTTTGGATCAACCGAAGGCTTTTCAGGGAGTTTTCAGAACAAACTGATAATAATGAATTACAGTAGTCCAGCCTAGAAGTAATAAATGCATGAACTAGTTTTTCAGCATCACTCTGAGACATGATGTTTCTAATTTTAGAGATATTGTGCCAAAGTGTTATCCATGATATGCTCTTTAGCTACCGACTTGAGATTGTCGAGAACTTGCAGTTTCACTTTCATACGGATTCAAAATGCCAAGATGACAATAGCAAAATGCTCTTTCTGAGGCTTTGAAACAGAAATTTATAAACCAGTGGGTGACATCACAGCAACTATGCCCATCTTTTACACTGTCTGTGTTAATACATGCTAATGCAAATGCACAGCAAAGACATGGTGGATAATGTCTACAAAAATCAAGAAATAAAGATATTTCAGGCCATTCACCAATAGACTGTTTTTGGCAGCATTTTTTTTTTCACTTACAAATATAACTTGCCTCTAGTAGTAATAAATCACCCCTTGTGTTTTTGATTAAGTACAAACTGGAGGCACTTGGTTAATATCAAAATCATCTGACCATAACTAAAATGATCATCTTTCCTAGACTAAAGTAATTTAGTCCACGCATAGTATACAGTTTCCAAATCACATTCTTCTGTGTCCTCCACTTAAATAGACAAAACCAAAGCACTTCCTATGATATAAAATGTTCTCACTGGGAATAATCCTGCCTGGAATCCACTGGGGATATCATTGCAGTGTGGGAAGAAACTGGAATAACTGAAGGAAACCCTTGCAGACACAGGGAGAACATGTAAGCTTGACACAGAAACGGTGAGGTGACAGGGCTAATCTCTGAAGAGCAATCTTCTCTTACTTTCTTTCCTTGTTTGTCATGAATGTCTCTTTACTGTCTCTTTCCACTGACACCCAACACCCCAGTGGAAATGAAGCCTCCTGGAGCAGGTGTAGTGTGGGTTTGAATTATTAAAACTTGGAAATGGAATGCATATTTAGTCCCCACACATAGGTAGGGTAATCACTATTAGAGCTCTTTAACCCACTCATATAAGGATCCAGATAATATAAGTAATCAAGGGGATAATCCTCAGTGATGAACATACATATTAACACTTCGGCATTTCACAGACACATGCACACACACACACACACACGCACACACACACATGGGCTCACACAGCTTGATTTCCGTGGTTTGACTGCAGAATCAGGTTGTAATTTAACTAGCCAATTTTGTATTCTGTCATACTCTCATTGTGCTGATTGTGTATAGATGTGTTTTTGGCTGCTCCTTTTTTGAAAAATTAATGTTGTGATTCAGTGGCAGATTCTACACATAGACCTTGTATCACTAAGCTGTTATCAGCTCCCTTATGAGACTCTTTGTAGTGGCTCTACAAAGCATGTCATATTTTAGCATTTGCCATAGATATTCTTTGCTTTGTTATCTTACTTCTTGCTCTGTGGTCTGCCATTTGTTTTGCTTTTGCAAGATTTATACTGTTTCTCTTTGTGACACAATATGACTATGATGTTCCTGCTTTGCTTTTCAAAACATGCTGCACTACAGTGTAACAAAAGGCAATATATATCTCGCTCCCTCTCTGTCTTGGCCTACTTTTATCTTTCATAGCATTCAGGCAAACCTTTGTTCCACTGCCAAAGAAAAATGCATATCTTAATAGATTGTCATTAAATGCAATGCATTTACCTTTTCTCCTGTTTTGATTTGTTTTTTTAGTTAGAAAACAGCTGAAAGTATTTACATATTTAGATATGCTCACTCCCCACACAGCAATATCTATCACCACAAGTGGGTGTGTTAGTGAGAGCCAGGGAAATGCAAACCTGCTTTTATCTGGTAGTCTTGCTCACAATATACCTGTAGCCAAATTAATGTCAGTCCTTAGCTCCAAACAGCAAGAAAACGCGAACAAAGTGAGTGTGTAATTGTTCAGACAAAGCCTTTATTCTTGCAACAAAGAAGCCCTTTTGATTTCTTTGTCTAAAGAAAAAAGAATGGACTCTTGCTGAACTTTTTTTTTTCTTTTAATCCTGTTACAGTTGAAACGGAGGGCATTGTTATAACTTGTGTTTGCAAGCGTATCAAACGGTGCCTTCTGACACACTCAGGGTGTGTTTGTAATCACACTCAGAAAACACTGGAAATATCTTCACACTTTCATGTATAATGACACATTTCATGTTTACGCTATAACAAAAACCCATGGTTTAATGGTGTCTGTGTGTGGTTGTGCATGTGTATATATGTGAGTAACTGTATTATATATTATTATGATTTTTGTATTAGTTTTTTTTTTTTAATGACACCTAGAGTCCCAAATCAAATTTTAGTTTGTTGATGAGGTTGTACCTAAGGGTAAGCTTAAACTTCAGATAGAGTTAAACTATAGACCAGGTTTACTAGGGTTGTGTGCAAAACCCCCTTGTTGTGTAAAAAACAAAAAACAAAAAAAGAAAAAACTGCAAGGCCATGGCCACAGGTAACTTTGCAGCTTGCCTTATTACATTCATATTCGTAGGAGTTTCACTTTCAGACCATAAGAATTTGTGATGAAAGCATTTAAATGAACCAGAGAAGTGTGATTTTACTAAGGTTTGCAGCAAACGGTTTATTGAACTGAATTTTAAAAAAGGAAAAAAAAAACAGAAAAGTCTTATTTTGCACTTGAAATGATTGTAATAGTTGTCACTAGGTATGTTCATTTATTTGGAATAAGAAGGGGAGAGTTTTTTCAGTAAATGTGCATACTTGATGTGACTGGTTTTCCCAAAGCTGTAAACGAGGTGCCAAAACATTGGTTGTATCCTGTTAGTCTTACTGGTGCTCAGTAATACTGTTTTTTGTTTTGTTGGGGGTTTTTTATGAAATTGGGCAAAACTTAGATGGACTCCAGTTGGAGCATTGGGGGGAGAAGAATCTCAATGCAAAACACATTCAAGGATGCATATTTTTTTGTCATTTTTTACAGTAGGCTGATTGATTTGCTAGTTTTTAGTCACACTTCTACACAGAAAGATGCCTCATGTGTTGTGTGCACCTTTTCTCAGCAGTGTTCACACAGACCACTTTAATTTCCTTCTCTAGTGTTGGACTAGTAACATCATACTGAAATGTCTGTCAAAATGCACCTATTAATGCGACTGAGTGTCTAAAGTGTTGCATGAGTGTATGAATCTTATTATATACAATGTTGACTTGCATATCTCCAGCTTCACACTGTACATCGCACTAACATTAACACATGGGCGTGCAAGCTTAGAGCTAAATAATGTTTTTGTATTCTTCTACACATCAGTATTGATCACTCAGATTTATAGACACAACTTCCAGAGGAATTCCTAACAGAAGACTTTGTCTATAAATAAAAAAATATATATATTGTTTCTCGTTCAGCTGCTTCTCATTGATCTGAATTGCCACGCTGTTAAAACCTGCATTTATACTGTAATATTTTTGTTAGTAGATTACTCGCTCCCTTAGCTTGTCTGCTCTTTCAAATTAGCTCACATGTATATGTAAGCTAATTTGCACTCCTGGTAGAATGCTGGTCATCACTGGAACGAACTATCTGCATCTTTGTTTCTAAATCAGTGCATTGTGCACTCCCATCAGCTCTTTATTGTGATCCCATCACACCAATTTGCCTCATTTAGTGAATTTGGCCATAATAGTTGTGATTAGGTAAGTAGCATTCATGGTCAGAGTAGGAAATAATCAATGTAAGTCAATATAATGTGCTCTGATGTGACAGAAACACCACTTTGTGTGCGTGTGCATACATGCGATTGTGTGGGAGAGAGATGGGGCTCTTTAAAGATTGGCTCGATTGGGTGTGTGTGCGGGGGAGCAGGGGGGGACGAGATAAGAAGAGAAGGCTTGAGTGAAAATTGGGAAAAAGAAAGTTTAAAAATGAGGTGTCAATTCTAGTGTTTCATCTGGGCAAGATAAAAGAACAAAGAGAAATCAGTTTAATGTTAACTTTGATGCTCTCAACCTTTGATTCACTCACAATAATTACACTGATACAGGTAAGCATGCATAAACACATACTCGCACAGACCTTAAGATTGTGCTAATCTGTTTAAACACTTTGGCGTACACTATTCTGTTCAGTTCATAAAACTGAGATATTAACTCAGTCTTGCAGCCACATACATTATAGAACACTTTCTGCACAAATGTAGCTGTGTTCACAGTATGAGATCAGGAACCAAAGAGCTGCATTTACTTCTCTGCACATTAGCATAACGAACATCCGTTAAGAGATTTTGTTGAACACTAGACAGCCCTGCTAAAATATGATTACAATGTTGTGCAACAACAGATGTCAAATTATAAAACATGATAATAAAAAAAAATATGACCGAGGAAAAACACAATTTTTTTTCCCTAACTACTTGTGGAGTTGTTGCTAAAATATTCATGACATTTAAAACATTGTCAGGTACTTAACAACAGTGGCAAGGAGGGGTAGAAATTTATTTAAAATGTGAGAGAAATTAGCAGGCAGTTTTGACATCCTTTTTAACATTAGACAGTTTTAACATTAGACAAAGGATAAATCGAGTTAATGCAAAATGCTAGTTTTAAACCATGATCATTTAAGCATTTCATAAAAAGGGCTTCATACCAGCAGTCAAACATGGTGGTGGTAGTGTGACATGGATGACTTGCCATAATTGGTGGAACCATGAATTCTGCCAGGCATCAGTTCATGCCCTAAGGATGAAGCCCACTTGGGTTATGCAGCAGGACAGTGATCCAAAACGCACCAGCAAGTCCACCTCTGAACGACTCAAAAACTCTCCAGTCTGAATGAATTAAAGCAGTTCTGC
This sequence comes from Tylochromis polylepis, assembly GCA_015107715.1. Lineage (NCBI taxonomy): Eukaryota > Metazoa > Chordata > Actinopteri > Cichliformes > Cichlidae > Tylochromis > Tylochromis polylepis. The sequence continues at coordinate 8,481 of VVHJ01045510.1, forward strand.
AAGGAAAAGTGGTTCAAAAGTCCTGCACAGAGATGATGTGAAAGACTCATTGCCAGTTATCTCAAAAACGTGATTGCAGTTGTTGCTGCCATTTCTTTTTCACTCATGAACAGTAAGGTTTGAATCACCTTTTTTCTTTAATGAATGAATTTATCATTTTAAGACAGCATTTTGCATTTACTTGGCTTATATCCTCATCTGATATTCAAGTTTGTTTTGTGTCTGAAATATTTAAATGTGACCAATATGGAAAAAACTAAGAAATCAGGAAAGGAACAAATATGTTTTCTCACAACTATATCCTGCAGTTTATGCTATTATGATCTTTATTTGAATTTTTTCTACCACTCTTATTTTAGTAACTTGAACTCCACATTCAGTTAACCTGGGTGACCATCTCTTTGTAACTTGTTAGTTCTGGAGTTCTGTGCATGAGTATAAACAAGAACACCTTTTCAATTATAGTGTTTGTTTTCTGGCATTGCACAATTTTCATTTAAGCTGAGCAGATGTTGGCATTTTTATTAAACAAGTATATTTGTTATCCTCTGATATACTTCATATACATCCTTTGACCTCCCTGTCCATAGATACAGAGTGTTCGCTTACTCTGTTCAAAGTTTAATGAAACACAATCACCAAAAAGCTCTGCAGTTCTGAAGCACTGTTGCCTTAAATGTTTTATTTCATTATGAATTTCTTGTGTACTTGTATTTCATGTAAATATAACTTAAGGTAAAATAAAAGGTCACTATAAACAGCATTCAGCATTTCACTCCTTTTTTCTGTCTATATCGTGCAGTTCTCTTGTTTTACCGGCTGCACTGAAAATGTAACGAACTAGAGTGAGAGAGCCTGTTTATACTGGTTGTGAGCTTTAGTGTGGCAATGCACTGAAACCCACCATGGGCTTTGATGATGCCTGAAGACTGACGCATGTTAGACTGATGTGTGCTCTGTTGGCTTCAGACAAAGAGACCACATGTGGTGGCTATTCTATCACTGCCACTGCATCATTAGCCACAGCTGGTGTAAGACTGTGTGCATGTGTGTGAATTGCAAAGGGTGGCTGATTGGATCAAACCAACCCCAAGGGAGAATATGTATTTGTTATTTTAACTCTCGCCCCCGCGTCACCTGTCTCTGTTGGTTTACCCACACAGCAATAGACACAAACACATTCACATGCTTCCACTCCAATTCTGTTTCTTTTCTAGTATAAAGTGTGTGCATGTTAGATTAGCATGAATGCTTAAAAAGACAAATTAAATTAAAGAAAAAAAAAACATTCCGTTGGGTCATCTGGGAAATTTCAGTGTAGCAGTAAATTATATGTATTAACATGAGCATCCAAAGCACCATGAGAGACTATTTTTGTAATACAGCGAACAAGAGACCAGTTTTACGAAAAACTTGCTATGTTTGCTTAATGTTGTATTTTATGAAGTTGTCAACGCTGTCTAATGGGATGTGTTGATGATGGCTAATTTGTTGATCCAGGTTTTCAAACTAATTTCCACACACAACCCAGTATGATCTCAAGTGGGCCAGACCAGCAAAATCACTGCATAATATCCTACAAAAACAAATCGTTCCCTTTCTTTTACTGTGCAAAAAACATTGATGAACAGCTTGACATGTCTTGAGAAAATAAATGTCTTTCAGACAATTTATTTTTCCCCACATTTAATAAATCTGTCATTATAAAGAAACGTTGCTGTCTTAACTTAAAGAAACACATCAGTGGGACTTTTGGCGCCGCTGTCTTACTTCAGTGTGGTATGGCAAGGCACGGGCAATTTCTTTGTCAGGAATGAGGCTGCAAAACTGACACTGATTCAAAACTGTGGCTCAGATCAAATTACCACTGTCACAGCATGCTCCATTCATAATGGCATTACAACAGAATTTTTCCTGGTGTAGGATACAGAGAAAATATAAATATATTAAAAAAAAAAATTAATATTTGCACCACTTATTGGAATGGTTCTGCATATTACTGCATATATGCATATACATACATGTATGTATATGTGTATGTTCTCTAGTAGATAATAAAGGGTTAGTTTAACTATTTCATATTTTACTTTGTATTACATTACATTGACTCTATTGAATCATTCGTATCTCTTGTGGTAATGCTTTAAAATAAGTCACAGTCAAATCATTGCTTCCTGTGACCACAGCACTTCTTATATCACAAACAAAAACAGATGTAGCAAATGTAATTTCTATTAGTTTTCCGTTTGCTTAGAAAAGAACACATTGTTTTATACATTTACAGTATAAGGATAAGCTTATTGTCTGACTGTAAATAAATGTTTTTGTTTGTTTGGCTTGGTCTTTTTCTCTGTATAACCTTTATGTTGTAATGGAAGCTGAAAGGTCACACAGCATCTCACTTAAGATTGAGAATTCACAGCTACATTGCACCCCATGACCAAAGAGTACTACTGAATCTGAATCACAACTGGGTGGAAAAACTGAGAATAACTGTGGAGAGTGAGCAAACAGTAAACTGAAGAATAACAATGAATTTCCTCATTTCTGCATCTGAGATATCCATTTCCTAATGCGAAGGGAGGAGGAAATTAAACAACATGAATTAAACAACACAGCTTGGACATTTATGTGCCTGCCATAAAGCTTGGACAGGCTGAATTTATGAGGGTTTGGTCCAGTAAATACAGCACTCGGGAAATCTGATTAGGCTCATAAATAGAATAGTTTCCTGCTGTCCTACCCTTTACCCAAAGTACCTTGCGAAAGCATATGTTCAGGGCATTTTTCTTTACAGCCACCCAAGGGTTCCTTGTTGTTAAGGGCCCATGTAAGTGAGGGTCATTCAGCTTTCAAGTGTTTAATTCTTGTGACTTGGTACGTAAGCAGCTTCCTGGCATTTCATTATGCACAATTACAGTCTTATTATTGTATCCTGCCTCATAAAGCACATTAATTTGCTTGTAAATTTGTAATCTGTAATCTCAAAGATTTATTCATGAGAGTGGTTCTGGTTACTTACAGTACAAGATGAACCATGAGAGCTCATAAGACAGACTAGGGAGTCGCTAACAGGCGTCCTGTCCTTCAGCTATTTATTTATTTGCTTTGACTATTGAATGTGGCATGTTCTCAAAGCTTTTCTTCATCGGACCATTAAAAAAAAGGACAGCAGCACGCTTTTATAAGTCCTATATCACTCCTATATTTTTCATCCTAAAAGTTTCTAAAAGCAAGATTACGCCAAAAGGAACCTTAAAATTTTTTATTTTTATTTTATCCTCTGATGAAAGGTGAACATCTCTTTCAAAACCACGCTCACCTTTCATCAGCCAGTTTTCTCAGACCAGTTTTCTTGGATCAGTTATGAAAAGAAGATTTGAACTTACTCCCTATTGAGGAAATAATAAGATTATGTGTTGCAAAAAAGGCACCCCTTTAACTTATTAGATATCTTGTCAAATTTAAATTATTTGACTTCATGGCAGTAATAAACTCCTCCTCTGTAAAATGTCTTCCCTTTGCCTATCATTGGTGTAGAGAAGACATTGTATTTACCTCCATTTATCCTCTGAACGTCCCCTAGGTGGAGTGGTTAAAGAATGAAGAGGTAATTGACCCGGCGGAGGACCGAAACTTCTATATCACTATTGACCACAACCTGATCATCAAGCAGGCGCGTCTCTCTGACACGGCCAACTACACATGTGTGGCCAAGAACATAGTGGCCAAAAGACGAAGCACTACAGCAACCGTTATTGTTTATGGTAAGTTTGTCGGTATGTCTGTACACGTCTTTGTGTGTGTGTGTGTGTGTGTGTGTGTGTGTGTGTGTGTGTGTGTGTGTGTGTGGCTACAAATGTCATCCCCAAAAGCTGTAACAATATGAGTTGGCTTATATTTTTTTTTTTTATGTGTGCTCTAAATTTTTTCATTTCTAATGTTAGAAATTTAATGATATGACATCTTTTTTCTCTGATCAGCGAAGCCAGCCCCCATCTGCCATGTGAAATTAGCTCTACTGCCCTGCCAACACTTCCTCTTTGCGATTGTCTTGGTATTCTCACCTCACCCTTGACCTCACCCAATTAAAGCCCTCCAATCCTGCCTTCAGTTCTAAATTAGAACATGTGGGCTTTCCACATGTTCCCACTTTCTGCCAAGATTCCCAGCTCTGTATAGATAAAGCAGCATATGGCATAATAATAGCTGTGAAAATCAACAACAAAAAAATAGCTTTAAATAGCTTGCTAAAGTTCTGGTTCTCTTCTAGTGTGGCTTTGTCTAGAAGCTGAGAAGAAAGAGTTTGTTTGGTCGAGGCCCATGCCTCATACACATTAATTTCTCTTTTTTTCCCCCCATTTTACCAAATACCAGTCTGACATACAAGGATAGGAAACATTTTGAGGTGAAACAATGTATAGCAGACCTCTCTCTCTCTCTCTCTCTCTCTCTCTCTCTCACACACACACACTCACACACACACATATACACACACACACACACACACACACATATACATATACACACACACACATATACACACACAGATGTCACACACACACACACACACACACACACATCTACACACACACACACACACACACACACACAGATGTCTACACACACACACACACACAGATGTACACACACAGTATTTCTCTCAAAATATAACACTGACTCCATTCACCAGCAGGAGTGTTTCAATCAAAATAACTGAGCGTGTGTGCCTGTTCGATACAGACAGCAAGAGATGAAGTGGTTTGACACTGATGTATCCTTACAAAAATAGATTGTTCAATCTGTGGTTCAATCTTCTCGGCTCCGCTAGGGCCTGGCTGACACTGTTGACAAGGTGAAACAGTAGTGGAAAAAACACAGGAGGGAGGGGGAAATGAAGCAACTATAGAAAGAAGGGTGAGAGGTACGGTGAGGTATGGGAGAACAGTGGAAGACAACAACTGAGTGAAGAACAAAAAAGTCTAAAAGCTGAAGGAAATGGATGACAAAAGTGCCTGTGTGTGAATTTACTGGTTACTTTCTGATGATTCGTTTCTAATTAGGTCTTAGGCAGGGAGTGGGCACTGTCCACTGGGCTGAGACAGAGCTGTCAAGATGCAGCAGTAGAATTTCTACCCACTCCACCCCTCCAGATGCCAACTCTCTCTCATTCTAACTTTACAGCTGATTTCTCTCTTGCTGCCTGTCTAGTCTGCTCTTATCTTTGTCTGCACTGTCTTGCCACATTTTTCTTGAAACACAGAAACAATAATGCAAAACAACAAAGAAACAGCCAGTTCTAATTACGGGAGGATGCGAATGCATTTTACAACAGCACAAATAAAAGACACGAGGCAAAAAGAAAGAGACATAGGAGGTGGAGAGTTTCAAAGAAATCACAGAAACAAAACTGCAGGATTCATCTAGCAGCAGTTCCTCTCTCTCTCTCTCTCTCTCTCTCTCTCTCTCTCTCTTTATCTCTCTTTTTTCCCTTGTCTTCTCTACACCAGGTTAAGCAATTTCTGAGCACCATGGTAACTGGTCTTTTAATGTGTTTAGCGGGCTATACAACTTAATGTGTTTGCATATTTGTGTCACTCTGTGCCCTTCAGTGAGAATAATTCTGAATGTAAACACAGCGGTGGAAAATCATGCTGCAGGCTAGTTGAAGGGACGCAGATTGTCTGTGTAGTTTTGATGTTCAGGAAAATCCAGCTCTTTTGCTTAAATTTCAACTCAGCTTCCAGACACATGCAGCCTTCTCTAAGATAATTGTTTCAGCTAAATAAAACAGCATATTAAAATCACAGAATGCATCATCAGTTTTTTTTTATCGTCTCAGACAATCAACAACATATTCACTGTTTCAAGTAGTCATAAAGACCAAGTTCAACTTTTATGATCGTATTGACATTTTGACCAGTATTAAGTTATACAAGAATTTTGGTGTTTTGCTGATAATTTTAAAGCTAAAATTAATACCAATTTACAGTTAGTTCTTATTAAAGTGCTATTGTATCGTATTAAATGGGATGGGGTTTTTTTTTCAATTCTTTTCTATAAAGTAGTAGATAAAGCCAGGATCCTCTTTCTCATGTCCTGGCATGTTCCACTTCCATGTTTGTATGGTAGTGGAACATGGATAACCAAAAGAGTCGCTTAACAGAGGCCCTTTTTACATTTTAATGATCAACTTTGGCCATACAGGTTCTCACCGAAGAGGCCATCAGTAGTTTGGTTCTCAGTCACACAGGCCTAGAGTTCAGTCAGTGATCCCAAGAAATCTTCAGTCACTAGGGAAAATGTGTATTCCCCAACTGGTTGGCGAGTGTATTTGCTAGTTGTTGCACCACCTTAGCAACCAGTGGTTGCCAGCTGATCTCTAGGCCTGTGTGACGAGGGCCTAAGATGCCCATCTTTCCAGCTGATATTCAATATAATAGCGCCAAGCTCTGGGACACATGGATGAGTGGAACACAGATACCCAGAAACCCTTGGTAACATGGTATCTTCAAGAGGGTGGTGGTACATAGTTAACAAGTGGATAAAACACTGTATTCATTAAGGGACTGATCTCTGTTTCCGCAGTGAATGGTGGCTGGTCGACATGGACAGAGTGGTCTCCGTGTAACAGCCGTTGTGGAAGAGGTTTCCAAAAACGAACCAGGAGCTGCACTAACCCTGCCCCTCTCAATGGAGGACTGCCTTGTGATGGACAGGCTATACACAAACTGCCCTGCACCACACTGTGCACTGGTATTCTATTCTGTTCAAGACTGTTTCATTTGGAATACTTCTTTCCATAATCCATCCTTGCATATTGTATCTGTATACATTTGTGCTATTTTTTGTCCTGTGCTCAGCTTCTGCATTCAATTTCTGTCTTTTTATATGTGTACTCTCCCATGCCACATTTTACAATGTTTAGGAAATAATTGAAACCGTTATCTTCAGTCTCCTCTTTCTAAACCCTCGTCTTTTTTTCTGTCTCTCATTCCCACGGACCCCATCCGTTCCCTCTAGTGGATGGTGTCTGGACAGAATGGAGCAAGTGGTCAGCCTGTGGAACAGAGTGTACACAGTGGAGGAGGAGGGAGTGCAACAATCCAGCTCCCAAAAATGGTGGAAAGGACTGCGAGGGTCTCGTCCTCCAGTCTCAAAACTGTACTGATGGACTCTGTATGCAAAGTAAGCAGATAAATAATATTCTGAAGCATTGGCATATCTCTTCTAAATGCTTTGTATATCATATATTAAATATGGCCATGAACAATGAATAGGCTGAACTAAACAAATGTCTAGCAGTGTCTGGTTCAAATAACAATTGATTGTGCAGGAATCGACCCTAATTAGGCAGACCAATGAATGTTGACACATGGTCAGATTTTTAGTCGTGGTGAGTGAAGTGTAACGTGACAGTTACTGGGTTCATTTTGAAAAATGTATCCATCCATTAAAAAAAAAAATCAAAAAATCATAGTTACATATTTTATAGGTAAAATTAAGAACTGAAATACAATTGCAGTATTCAACATAACTGTCTCTTTATTGCAGAAATCACAAACTGCAATTTAATCAGATATATTAGCACATTATATGTGCAAAGCTAAGTTAATGAAATTGATTCTCTTAGAACACTGGGAGATCTAATCTTGTCACATATCACATCTCGCAGTGAGCAATGAGTAAACAAATGTCTTGCAGTGTCTGCTTTTGATAAGAATTGATTTTAGGGAGAGCTGACCTTTAATAAGGCAGGCCATTTATTCTTGACAATGTGGTCAAAAACCTTTGCCCAAGAACAGAAGCCATGGTGAGTGAAACTTAGGAAGACAATTAATGGGCTAATTTAAACCAGTCAGGAAACCTGCTCTGTATACTATTTTTAAGGCCGATAGCAACACCAATATTTGGTGATTTTAAAAGCTGATATAATGGGCAAACTATTGATTTATTGTTCTTTCAGAGTTAGGGCATTACAAACACGCATGTTGCCATGAGGGAAGCTGTGTGGACAAGCTATGCAACAGCAACTCTCTTTACATGGTTGAACGTTTTTAGTTTTTTTTTAATCTCCCAGTTCTTCTTTAATTTTTTTTGTTTTTGTTTATCAGCCAATGCCAATATCGATTTATATAGGCAAAAAGTTTATATCTTCCGAAGTTTATAATGGTTTTTTTTTTAAATTAGATATGGGGATTTTCATAAATGATAAATGGTAAAATCAATGCATGGTTTAAGATAAAATACAAAATAATAATAATAATAGTAATAATTCCTTTTAAAATTGTACATTGTCATTGTATTTTTTGTTAGATTTTTTCAGTGTAAACTAAAATGAATTGTATTGCTAGCAATATTGTAATTTTATTGTAAAATTGCAACCTGCATGTCTCCTCAAAATATTATTCCTGATTTGGTTTAAATATATGTGGAAAAAATGTTTTTTACCTGTGCAGTTGGGCAGCTTTCCTTCTCTTCATCAGTATTCTTCTTCCTTTTTCTTCATTACTTTCATAGCTTCCTTCATTTCACCATTCATCCTCCTGTTCCTTACATTTATGTCAACATTTTAAGCCTTTTTCTCTCCGCCCCTCTAGTTTTATAACTTTGTCTGCTAGCTAGTGATTTGCTCCTTGTCAGCCCTCCACTTTCTGCCTTTGTGTGGCGATTTATGGGAGGGTTTTGAATTACTTTATTAACCTTCCACTTACTACTTTCTTGTCCATTACCTCAGTCAAAAACACTTGCTTCACAAGGAAGGTAATGATAAATAATGATGTGGAACAATCATCCAAAATCCC
>VVHJ01045510.1:17304-39980 GCA_015107715.1 Tylochromis polylepis
ACCAATTTCCCCAAAAACCCCCCCCCCCCCCCCCAACACGTCTGACATCATAAATCACAAATCTTAAAATTATATGAAAAACGTGGGCTGAGTCATAATCTTGCAAGCAGCAGCAGCTTTTTTCCAAGATGGAGGCAATTTTGTTTGTTGATTTGTTAGAATGGCGCTTCTTACTCCATGTGCTCAGAGTAACTGGCAGGCAAGCATGTAACATACTAGAGAGTGAGACAGGGGCATGACAGTGTATAAATGTTTTGGAAAGGCAGACATACAGACTCATTTTCACATTTCAGTTCTCAGTTTTCTCAGCTGTGAAAATTATTTGTGGCAGATAAAAAATATGGATAATCTTTCTGCTCGTCTTGAGTTGATTCACAAAAACTATATACTGTAAGAAACTTGTTGTTTTTTTAATCTACCTGATTAAGAATTAACCTGATGATAAATACTGTAGATTGACAATGATACTGGAACAAAACAGCAGGTCAAGGGGGTCACTCAGGTACATGTCCATTTGAACACCAGTACTTTTCCTTCAAGTTTTTTCTTAATTGTTTTCTTTTTAAGGAGAAAAGAGCCTCACCTGTTCAAATGCATGGTCTCCATAGGTGTCCCAGGATACATCTAACTGTGATTGAGACAAGGGTTGCAAAAAAGGTTTAATGAAACTGTAGATTATAATCTGACTTTATGGGTTATGAACATACACAATATCTGTTTGTATCGTACTGCTGGGTAACTGGCTTAGGCTACTGCTACAGCTGGTTACAGCTCAGGAAGTAGACCACCAATCAGAAGGTCAATGGTTCGATCCCTGGCTTCTTCAGTCCACATTTCAAAGTGTCCTTGGGCGGGGTACTGAACCAGAAATTAGCCCTAATGCATCCAGAGTGTGACTGTGTGCGTGATAGTTAGAAAAGCACTTTAAGGCATGGAATAAAGCAAAGAGTGAATATGACTTGTAGTGCCTTGAGCGCTCAGTTAGAGGAAAAAAGTGCTATATTCAGCAAGTAGCAGTCCATTTATAGTCTCAGAGATAACACATATCTGGATTACTAAACAGCAGTTCAGATGTGCCGTATTTACAGAAATTATATCTCAACTTTTATTTTATTTTTTCTCCTGAATCACTTGGTTATGTTATGCATGTTCATGTTAACATAATGTCATCGTCTTGCTGAATTTTATCATCAAAGTGCTTTTTAAATAAGTGAGCTTTTTATTGCAGGTTTTGATCATTTTAAAAGTAAATTTACTCTCAGTGAAGCATTTCTGATTCTTTTCAGGGAAAATATATATACTTTATCACTGAACACAAAAGCCTCCAGCTGGAGTTGTTACTTACGCGAGCATCTTCTTTCAGCAGCAAGAATGGAGTGAATAGTAGTGATGATTCAATAGATGGGCTATGCCATGAGCAATGGAATAATATGGTATAATTCCCTAAAAAGCTTTGCAGTAGGCATAGTATTGACAAATCTTACCATAGCTGTAACATGGTGTATTGTATACCCAACTCCAATCCATCTAAAAGATTCCCTGCAGCCTATAAAGTGTGGCCCCAGCATATGGGATAAAACCAAGGGAAGTATAAGCTTAGGTTCATTTCCTGTAATTGATTTCCTGTCTTTAAAATGGCTGCACAAAGATGGGTTTATGTCAGCACTAATGTTTCTACTGTTTTCTATGCATTAACAGTAATCCATGAATGTGTATTAGAAGGAGTTTCTGCATGCAAAGCATTTTTCAGATACTATATTTATGGTATATTTGAAAGGTGTGGAGTGATTCCTGCTGGTTTATGAATGACAGCTCTTTTAAAATGTGGCCTTTAAGCAGATAAAATAGTTCATTAGTATGGCAGGGCAGTTCTTATTTGCTGCTTTTAAAGACTTTAAATTGTAACTCTGAGGTTTTGAGGCCTGATAATTTATTCTCAGTGTTTGTGCTGGGGGTTTAATATTTTAGATAGTGGTCTGTAATTGACTTGGTGCTCAACCATACTTTACTCTACACTCCTCTTTTTCTCTCTCTCGGTCTCTCTTCACCAACACCTTTCCTTTCCATTTGTTTCTCAGTGTCTACCATCTCTTGCTTTCTTTTTTTTATAAACTTATTCAGCCCTGAGAGGTATAAATCCATTTCACCTTACTTCTCCACTGCATCGAGTGACTTCTCTTTGTGTTTGTTTGGGTTTTTTTTTTTATCTGTAAGTTATACCTATGCATGTGTGTATGCATGCCTGAGTGTTGCAGTCTTTCAGGGGTTTTGGAGCCGTTTGTGTTGTTTTATATGTTCTGGCCGTTTGACATTTCTCTGACACATTGATCAGGATTCTTGGAACGGCTTCACTCAGACCTCCACTGTGTCATCCTTGAGTGCATAATATTTCACTCACTGCCTGCTCTGTGAGCGCACACACGTGTGTGAATGTGGATGCTACTGTACTTAAAAGTACCCGGAGGCTCTGGCAGTTATGTAATCTAGTGTTTGGATAAAACACTCAGGTATGTTTGAGTTGTATCACGCAAAACAATGAGCAGTGTCAGCAAGTACTACACAGCATCAAACAACCCATCTCCCCATTGAGAGCCCTGTTCTTCCCCTTTTTGTTCCTTCTTATTGTGGATACATTGTCTTATTGTTTCTAACCCAGCACGCTAGCTGTTTTCTGCTCCTTTTCTTAAAAGCTTTGCCCTCATCCATTGTGCTGTTTTTTCTCTCGTGCTTGTGTTGGGTCTTTCTGAATCATTTTAAGCTTCATTTTACATCCACCATATTTTCATTGTTATTATTTGTTTGAACAATTACTTTATAATTGAAGTATGATAAAAAAAATTTTATCACAGCGTGCTGCTCCTACTATAATCTGATGTTAATCATTGTGACATTTTGTTGCAGTCGACTAAATGCAGCCAGTTGCTTGTTGTCTTATACGCCCATGCAAATTAAAGTATGAAACTTAAATTCCTGGGCTATGTAGCCCAGCCCACCTGTACAGCTAAAGCAAAACACCACATTAAGCATGTCATTTGTGCAAGTCTTACTGTTTGTTTATATGTGCTTGTCACCCCACTTAACCTCGCCAGTGTTTCTCTCTTTTTAGTGCTGAATCAGTGTGTTCCACGATCTGCTGGTCTGGCAAGAACCTTTTAAGCACACCATGTAGCTATGTTGGCTTTATCAATTATACACCAGCACTTCAATTATACATCAGTACATGAGTGGTTTATCTGTGTCATAGACCTTTTGTCTACCACAACTAAGTGGACCACTCAGAATGACACAGCAGTAACTGAATGCATCCAGACTTTTTCATAATAAGATAAGAAAGATAAGATTTTTTTTTAATCCCCAAAGTTTGGAAATTATTGTGTTACAGGAGACAGAAGCAGGAAAACAGTGTAGCTTCTTATAAAATAAAAATGAAGACCTTGTCATAAAAAATGCCATAGAAAGTTAAAAAACTGTACAGAAGGAGTTAAAAAAAGTAGAAAATACAAAAAAGTGAAGTGCCCAGTAAATCAAAACCTATATATAATGTAATATGTAAAGCATCTGTTCTTGTCGCAGTGGAGCTGAAACAGATGTCAGACCAAAAGTGCTAACTGCCATTCAGCAAGCAATGCTGGTCACCCTATTATAATCCATAGCATTCACCATAAGCACAAATATGTACTAATTCAGACTGATTTCGAAGTACATTCAAATAGGAACATCAGCAGACGGGAAAAAATTCTCTTGATTGACGACAGCTAGCAGTTCCATATTTAGGCCGCGCAAATAGCTTGGAGTACACAGATTTTCACAACTGGTGCAATCATTCCACATTTCTTCTTACTGCTCAGATTTATGTGAAAATCCTGATGCACAATGAAAGTCTCAATGTGGTCTATATGTTTTCATTCAACCTCGATTTTAAAGAAAGGACAAAAAGAAAATTCTAGCTCAAGGTCTGTCTGTGTCCTGTGATGTTGGTCTCATTTTGTTTGACTTTTTGTTTTGTTTTTCTTTTCCCTTCATTCATCATTCCACCATCCCTTTCTTTTTCCCATTCCAAGGTTCATTGTTTCAGAAGTCCACTGAGTCCAAAGAAAAGAATGAATTGGGAATTCCATGTAAGTCAATGTTTTCTGTTTTATCACCATCCATTTTCCTTTTGTCTTACTCATCTCAGTGTTTCTTTGATTGAGCATTGACCTTTGGCTCATGCTTTCTCTTTTATTGTTTCATGTCATTTTATATTACCGGATAAGAGCTTTGCTGATGTCTTACATCTGTTGCCTTCATGTACAATCATCTTGCTGTGCTTATCAAGCAAGTCTGAAAGCACAGTAGAGTCTACAGGCAGCAGCATTAGCAGTTATGAAATGTAATCCTGCTCTTAGACAAAGGAAATAGTGGTGGTATCTTTGTTTTGTTGTATACTGGTGCCTATACAGATTTTACTTTACAGACTTTAACTTACAGTTTTATCCTCTACATTTCTTTTTGAGTGTGCATGTCAGTGTGTTTCCATCCTTTGAATTACAAGCGAATGCTGCAAAACTGTACTGATGTATAATTAGAATCTATCCTCGAAGGATGGGCAGTTCCAGTTATGGGTAGATTTTTGATGCCATTGTAGTGCATTTGAATTGAACCAGAAACAGTGGAAAAACATCATACAAAAAAGTTAATTCCATAACCTTAAGTCTATGGGTTATGTGTTGAAACATGGTTTCATGCTTTTATTTTGTGTAGCTTTACATTGTATTTGTCTTGTATTGGACATCTAGTCAGACATAACCAGCCTTGCACCATTGCAGGAGGTACCTCTTGGAAAGGACTACCATAATGGTGACAGTTTCCGTTCATTAACTCGATTCTTTCCTTTGTTTTGTCTTATAGCAGTGAATTGATTCAGCATCAGTTTACTTGATTCACAATTTGTGAATTTGTTGCAGCAGTTGCCGTTTGGAGAGTAGCCAGCCAGCTTTGAATCATTGCCAAAGTAGGCAATTTGCCTTCGTTCTGAACACTTACTTTGTGTTTACAAGCTTATTGGCTCTCATAGAGCTCAGTGCGCTTCAGCTATGGACCCCGAACTAGTTCAGATTTTCAATCAGTTCTACTGAATCGACCCCTTCTCCTTTAGCGATAATTTACAGGAAGGCACAAGATTACCTAGCAAGGGTATTACTATTTCAAGAAGTATGGGTGCTTCTAAATGAGTAATGAAAAGAATGAATAATGAATGACAGGATTTAATAAATATATTAATCAGTTTTACTTGCTATCCTACTTTTTTCCCCCACTGCTTTTGATTTTCTGCCACCCTTTTCTTTCCATCTCACTTACTATTACTTATATAACAGAATTTACTACAAGATAATGAAGGAGACAGAAATTGAGAGGTGCAAGAGGCAAAAGGACCTCTGCCACTTGTTATTACTCTGCTTTTTACTTCTCATTGCAGGGGCTCTCATTTTATCTTCAAAGTGATCTACGTGTTTCTCTTATGTGTTCTAATGACTCTCGCTCAGGCTCTGCTGCAACAGTTTTATCCTACGGTGCTTTGCTAGATGACTAGTCCTAGATGGATCAAGACATGGAGAGAGCTAAAAATGAGACAAAAACAGTCATACCTCATTTAACAGATTGTTACAGTGTTTCATTCAAAAATGCAGGCAGGAACGTACGCTGTGGGAGGCTTTGAGACCCACTAATCACCAAACCAATACTGCTTTTCCAGAGTATGATTATAGTTGAGGCTTGATAATTTGATTTAATTTTTGTCATTATTTTTTATCCGGTTTATATTTCAAATGTATAGTTATGCTGATACTGATGTGTCCTGTTGCCTACAGTATATGACTAATTTCTTTTTTTATTCCAACTATTTTAGTTTCCTCTTCTTAGTTAATTTGGTGAGGTAGAGCATCATATTAATCAGTATTAACTCACATAGATTCCATTAAAGAATATCTTTAAATCGCACATGAAAGAAAATAGTTAAACAATAAAACAAAGACACAAATATCAGCATCTTTGATGTTTGACACACCTATGTACTTTGTCCCAACCCTTTATACCATGGCTGAATAAAAGAAAGAAAGGCAAAAACAACTTGCCATAGCATCCAAGCCAATATAAAAGACTGAATAATTACGAATAGGTGCTGACATTTCTCTTTTCAAAACATTCTTCTCAGCCATTTTTCTCTGATTGGAAATCCAATCCCAGTAAAGCTGTTTTTATCTACTCCCTTATTAACAGGGTGTCACCACGCCAGCGGGTAGCCCTACTCTGTTTAATTTGGCCGATTTTTACACTGGATGGCCTTCTGGATGCAACTCCAAAAGAATTTCTACTTGTTAGGTGAATGCGTAAACCACTACACCAAGAAGCCATGGTTTAATGATTTACAGAGTAGAACCTGTCTGTGGTCTTCTGCCAGAAACTCACCTTAACAACATCTGTCAGTCACACCTATGATAGGTATCACAATAAAATCCCTTGTCCTTCCTTATGGTTGCATTGCATTCACTGCTGACAGCTTCACAAGGGAGGACAGCTGATGGCTGATCAGCTGTTATCACAGGGTGGTTCTTAAATAGAGGCTGGAAAGCTCAAAAAGCAAATGTCAGCAAAATTATTATAATTCTAACTGCTTAATTATGCATTTGTATTGTACCTTGTTTGTTTTGTGAAAATGTGATTTAGCTGTCGTGTGAAAAGAGAGATTGGTAGTATTTTATTATTCATAACCGTGGCCAGGATACACTGAGAGAGGTCATAATGTCCCATTCAGTTACACTTCATTAAATATCAGCAATTACACTGTGTTACAGGGTTAAAGAATGCATGAGCTCTAATGACTTTCTGTGCAAACTTTGTTCTAGTCATAGAATTACACCTTCTGGCTTTATTGCCTTCCGAGTGATTCCATATTTTATTTCTTGACACTTTTAACCATTAAGTTTTTTTTTTCCAACCCTTCTTAAAACACAGACACGTGTAGAAATGACTGCTCACTGTCTCTCTTTCTCTCCCCCTTTCAATCACCCCTGACAGTTACTTAGAACAGATGCATCTGCCAGGAGTTGGTGTTGGTGTCTGCATGTTGTGCCAAGCAAGATCAAAAAGGCAGTTGAATGAGTTTCAAGTAGTGATTGTCCACAGTTCTGCTTTGGATGCAGATCACAGAAAAGATAGAGATGAGTTAATCTGAGTTATCCTTGTTTCCCCCGTCTTTAAATCCTCACTGTGGCAGATTGGACAGACTCCGAGAATGACAAAAAGCTGAGCCAATTGACAGACAGTGATCCGTGCTGAGTGAGGGTAAACTGGGGCTTCTGTTCCGCTAGCCCATGTGTGTTATCAACTGGATGTAAAACTGAGTATGTGTATAACTGCTCCAGATACCTGGGTCTTCAGGTTTATTTACATGTAAGCACATGTAGTGTACAGTGCCAACACTGGCTGATGCATTTGGTTCCACATTATATGTCACTAAATCCTCAGAGATAAAGTAAATTCAGCTGCAGCAGCTATGATGCCCTTTATTATTGACACTTAGTGAGTCGCTCAAATCGTGCTCCCAAAACAAAACAGCAACGTTGGCAAAATCACCTTGGCTTTGCAGCTAAAAAGCGTTTGACATTACATACATACAGTAAGCACAAAATAAACATGTTCAGTTTTAAGTAAGGTATAACTATTGTGCAAAACAACTACATAAGAGTAAAATATTTTACATTTTGTGCCATTCTTTAATAAAATCTAACATCAGAGTCAAATACCAAGGTCCACCAAAGCATTAACAATTGGAAATACATTCACAAAATTACATTTTTAGACCCCAAAAGGGAGTTATGTCTCCACAGTTCAACTGTATGAGCACACTAATGCCTCCAAAATTTGCAAGCACTCATGCAAACACATTCCTACACCACTGTCAAATCTTTAACCACTTGCATGCACATCTGTTGTGTGTGTGTGACCCATATATTATTATTAGTGTGTGCATGTGTGTGCTTCCTGACCTTTAGAAGATTCTGTCTTCTATAGAGAGGCTGTCAGGTAGCACTTGCCGGAACATCACAGCTGGGGTGTTTAAATGTTTGTCTTCCTTCCCAGGTGATTTAGTCATTATTTAAGTCATTTCAGGTCTGTCTGCTGAAAGGTACATATTTTTAATCTAAATCCAATTTAGCTGGCCATGCTAGTGATTGTGTTGAACATGAAACTACTTGTCAGGTGCAGGGGGAGGGGGTATCAGGTAAGGGAGAAAAGGCGCAGGAGACAGACATGCCTGTGTGTGCATATCCGTCTATGCATTCACTCTGACCCATAAAAGTGAACATCGGTGTGCAGCCTTCAGTCCTTAGTCAAACTGCACTCTTTTCCCATTCTGTCACGGCTTGTTTTGTTATTCCGCGCTAACAGATGCTTAGATTCACACAGGCATCCAAACATGTGATTCAGTCATTTGCGTTTAGTCAGAAGTGCACACCCATGTTCAGTTCCTTTTTCAGTCTCAATCATGTCAGAAAAGTGTAGCCTATTATGCAGTTAGTCAGACAACAAAAGAACATCAGAATTACAGAACAGGCAGTTTTCAGCCCAAGCTGCACTTTGTGTTTTGTGTGAAAGCACAATGAAAATGAAAGACTAAAGAAATAGATGCATACAAAGAGCTTAGACAACTTGAGTGCCCAAGAAAAGCTACTGTGCATTAGTGCTTTTTTTCATATTTCTAAAATTGTCATTGTCACTGGGAGAGAACAGGGCAGACAATATGAATTTTATTACTTAGCTCAAATTTTTAAAAAGGTCTATTTATCGAGAAAGGTGTATTTTCACTCTTTTAAATGTCTTTTTTTCATAAAAAAAGACTGGTGTTTTGAATAGTCTATGAAATAAGTGACAACAAAGGCTTGGAATCAGTTCTGTTCATTTACTTTAAAAACGGTCGTCTTTGTATGAGTCTCACTACGCACCACTTATAAGTTTGTCATATTGTGGTGGTTACATGTAAGTAGAAATAAAAAGACGAATCTAGGACAAAAAAGGGAAAGAATTAAAAAAAAAACCATTTGGTATCGAGCAGTTGTATGTAGGTTACTCAGGCAGGTGGAAGCTCTAATGGGACATGTTGTTTCATTCATCTACAAATCAAACAGATGGAAACAGAGGGAGTCAGCGAGAGGTGTGAGTTACTGAGGGAATGAAAGATGTAAGGGAGATGGGATATAAACTGATAGAGAGTGAAGAAAGGCTTTTAAGTCCACTGAGATAAAACAAGTTACAGTCAGTGCATACACACACTCAAACATACATTTATATTTTGAGAACACAGCAGGCTATAGCCTAGTTAAAGTGTCCCAAACCACTATAGGAGACTGGGATAAGGAAGAGCAAGCTGAGAAGTGATGCTTCTTGAAGCTTTCTGACTTTGCATGTGCTGTGAAGTTCTAGACCTTCAACTTAAAGTAGAAACAAGATAAAGTTTCTTTTAATAGATGGGGATGGTGATGATCATAATTAAGATCAGGGAATTGGTACTTAAGAGGATTATCCAATTCTATTCCCCTTTGGCAATTGCACGGACCTTGATAACAGGGCATCTTTGCACAGCAATGAAGTTGGGGCATCAGGGAATTTTTGACAGACAGGATCAGAAGGAAAACTGGTAACTGCATGTCACAAAGCCTATTTGAGGTAGACTTTGAAGATTTAAAGGTGGTGCTCTGCGTCTGTACTGAATCTGAAGAGCAGATATTTGGCAGCTATAACAAACAGCCACAGTGCCTTAATAAATCTTGTCGTTAAACACAGATCGGGGGTTGTAAACACAAATTATATGAATGTTGTTTTTTTTTTCCTCTGCCACAGTGTGGCTTGTGTGACACATGAGGCGTGGACTTTCCAAAGTTGATCTAGACAGCAGCATTCAGTCAGTGAGACTGTTCATGTGGAGGTAGGGACAATGCTTTAGTCCACGACAATATTGACTGATCTGCAGAAGGTTGTCTCTGTTAACTTGATTAGTTGTTTTCTCTATATTTATAGAGAGAGAGGCAAGAGAAGGAAAAATAGCCATTGCAGTACCAGACCAGAAGTAGCATATTCATACTAGAGGCTCACACCCAATGATGCAGTTTTCTGTTATGTAAGGCAAAGTGAACATCTCTACATTCTGTTGTGAAATATTTGGTTTTAAAAATGATGAAAAGCATCATACTGCTTCTTGTTGGATGGTCAACATTGTGGTGTTTGCCAAAAAGGTCAGAATCTTTTTTTTAATGAACAAAGTGCCCAGAGAGACCTTGTTCATCTCCATCTCGAACTTAACTTTAAAAAATAAAGAAGAGGGGAATGCCTGACCTTGTGTTCAGTTCTCGAGGGACACTAGAAGTGGCTCATAGCTCCCTCAAGTGGCAAGTGAGTAACCAACAGCGTCACAGATGACCTCTCTTCTGTGAATATGTGTATCATGCGTTAGCATATGTAAGTGTGAATGTTTGTGTGCCTCATCAAAGGATTCTTTCATGCATAATCAAGTTCATGCTTTATGAACTTGTTCTGATGCGACAACAGCAAATCCTTTAGCAAATGACTCAGGCTGTTTGTAGCTAAAAGCCTGTTATCTGCCTCTCAACTTTAAGGGTGGATTAAAAGGAGGATTCCTATACTTTTCTGTCTTCTTAATAGCTGCAGACAAATCCCCTCCCACTCACTACAGAGGACATGATTATGAGCAGTTCTTTAACAGTGAGAGTACACTAAGAGTTTCTCAGGCACTTTCATATTAAATATGTAGGCTTGTTTGTTTTGCTACTTTGAAGTTCAAGTGCATTCCTACTTCCTTTGCCTGTTTTGCTGTTATCTTCTCTCTTCTCCTCTTTTCTGCTTCTTTCCTTTCCTCGTCCTTTCATTCTCTTCTCTCTTCACTCTCCTTTGACTTTATCAGCCAACCTCTTACTCTCCTTTGAGTTCATTTCTATTCACTCGAACTCTCCATATGTGTGATCTTTTTCAGAGTTCTGTCCGCAGATTGCCTTTCCTTCCAATTACATCCTCATCTTCATCCCCAGTGATCTTGTTTCCTTTCATCCTTTTCTCATTTCTTCTCCTCTTCATCCTTAAGTGTGTCACATACCTTTTACCATTTGCATCAACCATCAGTTAAAATTTTAGTTCTGTCTTCTGCTTCAAGTGAATGACAATTTAACCATTGTTCCAGTCTGAGTACAACTGAAAATGGCTGTTAGGACCCCCCTGTAAAATAATTAACAGCCTTATTAAGTTTTAAGAGTTGGTAATTTTTTTTTTCTTTATGAAAGGTGTCATTGTCTGTCTGTCTAGACAAATTACTATATTACACAAGCTGGAGGGCTATTTGAAAGGTGCAGTTGAAATGAAACCCATAGTACTTCTCCTATGAGTCTGAATTGAAGTATGAGGTAAAAGTGAAACTGTCAAACACAAATTATAAATGACAGACTCATAAAAGTGTTTTATTCTCTGTTAGCACCCTACTGCCCCACAAGTGTTATCTAAGTTGTTTATAGCCACTTACATTTCTGATGTACAGTTTCTCCTAAGAAGGTATTTAAAGTATAAATGGGTCTTGGTTCATCAATACCTGTCTAACATGGTGTCTCTGTCTTCCTCTCTCTCTTTCCCCTCTAGCTGCCCCAAGTACAGATGATGTGGCGCTCTATGTGGGGGTTGTGATCGCGGTGATTATGTGCCTGGTCATCTCTGTCATCGTGGCACTCTTTGTCTATCGCAAGACGCACCGTGACTTTGACTCTGACATCATTGACACATCGGCACTGAATGGAGGCTTCCAGTCTGTTAATATCAAGACAGCCAGATCAGGTAATGAGTGTTTGACATGTGATTCTTAGGGGAAATACAGAAGATTATGGTATATATGCATCCAACACAAGTTAAAAATGTAGTTTTGTTTCTCCTTCTCCAATGGAATGGTGTCTTTCTAAAGAAAATAGAAATATACTGTAACGAATCTAAACAATTTGAAGAAAAAAAACACCAATTACAATAAAGACAGTGCAACACATTTAATCATTTTCTTTATAAACCATCTTGAAGTGGTATTTAAATGCAGTGAAATGCTTTAGCCTGTGCAGCTGCCTCAATGGTCCATCAATATTAGAATGACAGCAAAACAGGTACACTACAATGGTTGGAGACAGAATCGGGGTCAGTTGGAACTCTTTAAAATAGGGGGATGTGAGGTGCTTATTCATATTCAGTGTAATACTTTTATATATGGCAGTCAGCAAACTCTCAATTTCAAAAACAACATATTTTAGACAACTTTAAAAAAAATGTCAGTTGACATGTATGCTGTATGTTTATTGTTATGCATGCTGTCACAGTCCCTTCCAATGGGGATCTGAAGCTGGAATATCTGTCTCTGCTCTGTTTCTCTGTGTCTCAGCGGGTGTGTTGGTATTCTTCTTGGTATTCTTTTGTGTTTTAAAGGGTTTTTGGGGAGTCAGACTTGCACGTTAAAACACAGATGTCAAAGAATAACTGATCAGAGCAATGGTAGACCAGTAACTCCCATGTTTTTCTATGTAAAGCTACAGATTTTGTCAAAGAAGGCTAGTGTTAGTTCCTCACCAGAGCTGTCTGTTTGGCAGGATAAAGAGGAAAAATCTATATTGGTTGCTCCAAAATCCAGTTTCAGTCAGACTACATACAACCTCACTTCAAAATATCGCTGCTATGCTCACTTTAAACCGATTCTGAAGGCTACTCAGGCTAGATGGACAATTGCTGTTAAGTAGGAACTTGACAGCAAGGGTCTGCCCACCTTACGCTCTCTCAAAGAGAGCACTACAAGTTGGCCTAGAGTATCACTATAGCCAGTGATTGATACAATAGAGAGATAAATACACAGCGAGACTGATAGAAAACAACAGATATGACCATTTGTCAATTGAAATATTGTCGTGTGTCCCATCCACTTTAGAGCTTTGACACTAGTATCATTTTGTTTCATTTCTCTGCTTCCTCTGATGGTTTGGATTAATCTCTTTCCACCTGACACTGCTCTCCTCCATCAAAGAGTCTCTCTCTGTCACTCTCATTCTGCTCTTCACTTTTTTCCCCTCGACCTTCATATCTGCACATTCAGTTCAATCATATTTCCTGTTTATCAGCATCCTCCTCCCTTCATCCCAGTCTCCATGTCTCTGTCTTCCCTCAGCTATGTGACTCCAGCCACAAGAGACACTCCCTCATGTTTATCTTCCTTTTAAAATGGAGCTATATTTCACTGTCTGCTGTCTGTATTGTCATTCCTTCCTCTCTGCACACGTCCACACAGTTAAAAGCTTACTGGAAAAGCCAGGAAGAGGAAGGGAATTTGTATTAATCAGGTGTCAGTCCACAGATGCCATTAAAGTCCGGTTACTCTTGTTGAAAGAAATGACATAAACACCTTGATTTAAAATCTCTTAACACAGACCCTCACAAAGGCAGTAAAAGTTCACCTATGTGAAGCAAGCAGATCCTACAATTAGACATGTATTCATACACTTCCACAACTTTGAATGAAACACTATAAATCAGATTACTTAAAACAAACTACACAAACTCTCAGTCCGTTTTCATCATATTGGACAGCACTTTATGGTTTCCATTTGGTCATTAGAAAAAAAATAATAAAAAGGGTTACATTTGCAAATATTTCAGGGTGCTCTTTAAGGGTGTGTTAATTTATGGCCGAACATTAAAATTGAAACTGTAGTGTGCAGGATGAGGGTGTGCAGTGCTAACTGGTTAACAGTGAGCTAAAATGGTTGCGCATGACTGCGCATGTGTGTGTGGACAGGAGAAGGGTAAACTCGTTCCTATGTGTAGAGACAGGGTGACATTTTATCAGTAAAGCATTAGGATGCATGTCACTCTGTGTTGAGGGACCATTTCCGATTACAATTAATGAAGAATTATGTCCCAGCGTGTTTCTCTCTCACTCTCTCTCTCTGACGCTCTCTCTCTCTCTGGCTTTCTGTTAGTTGTTAATTAAATTTCAGCAGGGATGATTTGGCAGGAATACCCGCTGGCTTTAAGGGTAAACAGCCTGGTGATAGAGAAAGGAAGAGAGTGATAGGCAACAGATGTGTGTGTGCGTGCGCGGGCGTGCGCGCGCATATATGTTAGTGGTGGTGGTGGGGGGTGACGATGAAGGATTTTAAAATTGGAACGGATGGACTCTTGGAGAGAACAACAGGATTTCAGACTCTGAGCCCCAAAAAATAGAGCCTGGTACAAGAAAAATAATCGGGATTTGTTCCCTAATAGGTAACTGGTCTTCTTGTGATCTCAGTCCCAATTAAATCTTGAATATTTTCTGAATTTTCTGAGAGGGGTGTGTGTGGAAGTAAGCTCTGTTGTGCTTCTGCCCTTAGGGTAGCTTCTGTGCTTCTAATGCAGTTATAGCAAGATGGTTCAACAGAACTGTTACAGGGCTGCTTGAAGCACATTCACTTGAATGGCTTTGGTGAAGTTAAGTAAATGTCCATCAGCAGAACTACCTAAAAGAACTGAGGCTAACATTCTGGCAGACAAAACATTGCTGTTACTGTAAGTGATGTCAAAGCATTTGTAATTATTTCATTGTTAATTGTATGATTACAAAATGAGAATGTATAACAAGAGGTCAGTACTGTATGTATCCTAAAGAAGCCCTACATGAACCCACTGTTGCTATGGTGGTTATCGCTACACTTTAATTCAGTATCTCATGCACTTTTATTACCATACAGTATTGATGTAGTGTACAGTAACCTTTTCACAATAAGCACAACAGGAAATCAACAGGAGAGCCTTACATAGACTTCCCATATAGTGCATGTGGCACATGTTTATGGTGTGTTTACCAGCATGTGCTTTATAGTGTTCATGCTGTTGGTACACAAGGCACATTTGCATGTGCAAGTGCTTTTGTAGTACCAACCTGTGACAATGCGCTAGTGTTTTATTTATGACAGTGCTTCTGTGTGTAAGTGGGCTGCTTGTTTGCTTGCAATACATCAAAAGAGTCAAGATTCCTCCATTAGCATACGTCAGCTGTGCCAGCTTAAGAAAGAGCAGGGTAAAACACCAGGATATACACAGACTCTAACACATTTTGGAGCCTCAGATCAATATACTATACAAGTCAATGGGTAGTTTGTTTTTATTCATTTGAATTATACTGATTAGAAGTGACGGACTTCTAATTTATTAAATATGGTGTGTTAATCAGTTACTTTGTTTATGGGAGACTTTGTAACTTACTACATCTACAATGAAAGATGTAGTAAGTCAGAAGCGTGTGATGGCTAATGAGAAGAAAAACAAATGAGAGGCTCTGAATGTTATGCAAAGATTCAAAGTGCCTTTGGCCTGAAATTATGATTGAAATGACAGCATTCAATGTATTTTCAAAAGTAACATAGTCTGATGCTTTTAATAATGTCATTAAAATTGTTCACATAGTGTATCATCACATAAATGTATATTGTATTGTAGCTATTCCAAATAGTGTAAAAAAGATACATGGATGAGTGTTAACACAAGTTAGCCCTTTTTTTTAAAAGAATTTTTGTTTGCTATTTATATATGAGACATGGTCATGTTTTGAAAAGTATGCACTAATGTTGTTAAGGTTTGGGAGAAGGCAGACTCTGACGACAGTTTTAAGAGCGTAAAGCACGGCGTGAAATTGAACTATTGTGTTATACATTATAAAAAGAGCAACATGTGGACTCGTGAAGGTTTGAGTGTTTTTTGAGGTGAAGTAGAAGTCTCTTGCTCTCTCTGTCTCTCTGTTCAGCAGCCATGACTAGTCCTTCATGCAGCCAGGTCATGCCCCCATGTACAGCAATGTATTATCCCAGACACTGATAGCTTATCAGCAGCCTTGACTGACTCTTCTTACTCCCCCTTTTTCCTTCTCACTGATCTTGCAACAACTTCTACACATCTGTCCCCAACTGCACACACACACGCACATTGCACTTTACAATGCCAAAGACTTAGTTTAGCTGGTCTGTCTTTTCCCTGAACCACTCTCATATCGTGTTGTAAATTCTCTCGTGCTTCTGTCTCTCTTCTTGTGTCAATTTTACCCCTCTAGCTGATTTGCTGACAGCTCCGCCAGACTTGACAAATGCAGCTGCCATGTATCGGGGTCCAGTGTATGCTCTTCACGATGTGTCAGACAAAATTCCAATGACCAACTCTCCTCTCCTGGATCCTCTTCCCAACTTGAAGATCAAAGTGTACAACTCTTCTGGACTGGTCACACCACAGGATGACCTCGGAGGAGACTTCACGTCTAAACTGTCTCCTAAGGTAGTGTTTCCCAACACTAAATCCTCGATCTTTTATCTTTTTCTACTTTAAAGCATTTTGTGTGATCACAGTAGGCTATTCCCTCCTGTCTGTATTTAATCTGCAAGAGCAGTGTGAGAGATTCTACAGCACAGCACAGCTGCGCATGTCTTCCCAGTCACATGAAGACACAACACACCATTAGTATACATGCGGCTAAGTGCCCCAGTTTCCCTCCTTGCTCTGTCAAATACATGGCATGCATACTAGAGTCAGTTGTCACAAATACAGAGGAAACCGCTCAGTTTCATCACAGCACCTGTCCTTAGGCAGTACGAGGGCTGAACTCTCCATCTTTGAACTCTACAGATCACTTACCACCTTTTGATGATTTTATCTGTTTGGTTTTTTGGGTTTGTTTTTTTTTTTTAAATTGATCACATGCTGTGTCTAATGACTGACCTTGCCAAGCTAATTTGTGGATTTTTTATTATTTGTTTTGTTTGTTTTTAGGCTGATGTGTTCATCCTCAGTTTAGTGACGTTAGTTCTTCTCAGCTTTGTGTGATGCTGGAGTAAAATAGTGAATATCAAGTCCTTAATTTACATTTCACAGCGGGCATTTTGTTGAACACATGCAGAGCAGGTCACATCTTTTACTAATCACCCTAAGGTGGTCATACGTTACCCCCATCCCCAGGCAGATGGAGATCTTACCTGTGGCATCATAATGGACAGAAAAGGAACTTATGCACAAAGTAAAAAGCGTAATTGAGCATTAAATTCAAATTTTAGTAGAAAAGGGACCAGTAACAGTTCCATTGTAATTCTTGTCCTGGCAAAAATCAAACTGTGATAACCTGCTCAACTAGAGAGTGACACAATGAAGCTTCTCTGGACTTTCATGAGATTTTTGCTTTTTCTTTGTTTTGTTTTTGCTTTAGGTTACATATTTAATGTGACCCGACACAAGTTCTTTCAGAGGAATTCAGTCCTTTAAACTGCATCGCATTTTTGAACCTCATTCACCCTTATAGCTTTAAATTTTTGCATATTGCTTTTATGCATAATGGTGGACAGTGCCTGCCCACATAAACGGTCTATTAAAAAAAGCAACTTGACTGCACCAACCCTTAATACATGGTTACTCTTAAGTTTATATTGCCGTCTCAAGGATTCTTAACATCGTTTGCAGAAAGAGTCATGCATCCATTCAAGTTCTTCTTGTTTAAAAGACGTGTAACAGAGCTTTCAAAAAGTAGGGTTTTCAAATGTGAATGTAGCTCTGCTAATTTGTAAGTGTGTATGAGCCTCTGTGTGGAGTGTGTATCTTCTTCCTGTGCTTCTGTGGGTTTTCTCTGGGAGCTTTGGTTTCCATCTACAGCCCTAGGACACGCATGTTAGCTTGAGCTCTTGGATATGAGATAAATAAAACACTTAAAGTGCATAGGATAAAGCACCGTGAATGTTGCTGGCACTATAAGTGTTTTGAGTGGTTCATAAGACTGGAAGATACTACATAAATGCCAGGCCAATTTGAATAGCGTGTGTCATATACAATACTGTAATGTTTTGTTAATATCACTGTTACTGTTCTTTTATCACCTTAGGTAACTCAATCCCTGTTGGATAACAGTGACACCATGAACCTGCGCAATCAGAGCTTGGCCCGAACACGAGATCCTTCCTGTACTGCTCATGGATCCTTCAACAGCCAAGGAGGACACCTCATTGTACCCAACTCTGGTAAACTTCCCACAAGCGGTTAACACCAAAGCACTTGTAAATATGGTTCCTGTGCAGTGACAAGACAGCAATCAGGGAGAGTTGTATAGTTTTTTTTCCTGATTGTATGAGTAACAGTAATCAGTAACAGCCATTAACTAATTATGAGTCACATCAAAGTTAAGAAAATGTGGCAATGTTTGTTTTAGTGATTTATTCAGATATATTTCCTCTACTGGCCTCTGACTATATTAGATACTGTTGTTCCCCAGTAACCAACATTTTAAAGAAAAAAAAAAAGAAGGAAGGAAAGCAGCAGCTGTATTCAGGTAAAAATGTGGAGTTATGTGACCTGTTGATGAAAAGCAGATTTCAAAAGCTGTGAAATATTGCATTGTAATGCAGTATTTAAGACAAGGTTTTACATGGGTTGCCTTTAAAAAGATTATTAAGTAATGAATCATAATGATAAAGTGATGATGGGTTTCACATTCAATAATTCAGTTGTGCGTGGTGAAATTTATAAATCCAGTCATGAAACTCATTATTTCTGCTTCCATCCATTCTGCTTCCTCTGTCCTTCCTCCTGCAGGAGTCAGTTTGTTGGTTCCAGCGGGTGCTGTTCCTCAGGGCAGGGTGTATGAAATGTATGTGACTGTGCACAGGAAGGATAGCTTGAGGTAAGTTTGTCTCTCTTTCCCCTTTTTTTTCTTCTCTGTGGCTGTTTCCTTTCAATTGTTCCCTGCTGTCCTTATTTTTCTCTTAATCTCTGCATCTCCCTCTGTGTCCCTTTTTTTGTTTGTTTGTTTGTTTGTTTCCTTTGTCGGTACTTCTCTGCCTCTGCCCGGATCAGTGGCTTCTTATAGCTGTTTGTATGATTGTGTGAGGAGGCTTTCATGGTGTGACACGGACTTGCAATCTATAAGAAAGGGATATATTCACATGTGATTCATTCAGCAGAGGTCAGTTGGTGGCACAATGCATATTATAATACCAGAATTAGAGTTAACTTAAGCAGCTTAAAATGGAATATTTGACACATTAATTACTACCGACTTAACATCCTAATCTCTACATTAATCCATTAAATTTACATTGTTAATCAGGTTTTGATTCAGGACTATATTTAAATGTAAGGCTCTTAAGATTCATTACTTTGAAATATGCCAAACTACAGCAGACCGTTGTGCGACCAACTGATTGGTTTTAACTTCATGCTACATTATAAAGCCAAAGAACAGGTGCAGCGCTTTTGAAACCATATGCAGAGAGATCACTGCAACCACTATAACTAACAGATTAGTGGTTATTTTTGAGAATGCTTTAATCTTGTTACATGTTCTAGAATCCTTTCTCCCCCCAAAAAAGTACATACATGATGTACGTCGCTCTCTCTTTGTTAAACTGACAAGGCACATTGCTTTTGATTCTGTTAAAAATTGATGTTCACGTTGGAATCAATACGGAGCAAAATCTATTCATATTTACTTGAAGGGATTTTTAAAATGGGAATCTTAAAACCTGGATAAATACAACCAAGAGGGTGCAAATGGCTATGGAAAGACACAGTTTGAGTCATGTATATAGTTCCATGCACTCATTTTACAGTCTCTTCAATCAGCAGCAGTCAATAAGAATTAGGCCTCATGCAACATGCTGCAGTATTTCGAAAAATCTAACATCTTTTTAGCCCTCTGTTTTTATGCAGAACATCACAGAGCTACTTTTACTTACCTCAGCAACACTTGCCTAAGGTGTCAGATTAACAACAAACAAAAGTCAAAGCATCTCTTGTTGTAGTTGCAAGATAAAGGATACATAGCATCATAAATCAATAAAGCTGTAATTCATTAAGGGGTGACTTCAGCATTAGGTAGTTAAAAGGGTGCTATAGTTTGACTCCCACTGTTTTTATCTTTGTTTTTTCTATCCATGTGAACCCTTTATGAGTCAATAATGAGCCCCAGCAGCTGAATCGATAACGCTGCTAAGGATTAGCTCTCCCTTGACACAAGGTGGGCTGGGAAAAAAAAAAAAAACAGAAAAAAACATTGTTAATATTTAGAGCTATCTCCTCTATCTGTATGGCCTCATTCACAGTCAATATATAGCTTCGGGAACATGAGGGATAATGGATTGTACTGGCATTTGTCTTCATGTATATTTTTTGTGTTTACTGCAAGTGTTGTTTAAGTATCTGGTTTCAATTTTCAGTTCACAAATGAGTCTTCTATGTATGATCTTGTGGGTGCTGAAGTTTTCTGCTGCAGTACTGAGGCATACATTAGTTAGTGAGTGCATGAGGTTCCAATATTTAGATGTATAAAAAGCACAAGAGTGTATGATTAGTAGCCTTTTATTTTCTGCTCCATGAGCTGCAAGCTATTGAATCCAGCTGAGGCTGACTACACAAATCATTCTCCAATAGAGTTTGTTTTTGCTCTGATGTGTTCTGTTCTCTGAGTTTTCTCATCTACGCAAAGGTAATCTATTCCCCTCACACTTAAATGTCCTGCTTTCTACTAGTGCATCTCAAAAAATTGGAATATTGTGGGAAAAGTTTTTTTTTTCAACTGAAAAGATAAACGGCCATTTTTAATGGTAATAATGGCTTATAGCTCATGAAAATCAGAAACCTGGTGTCTAATATTATTAGATTATTTTCTATGATCAATCAAAAGAGGATTTACAATACAGACATGTCCAATTCTGAAAAGTATTTTAATTTAGTTTACACTGCTTTAACACAAATTACTGCATTACTGCTGTGTGGCATGTAGGCAGTCAGCTTGTGACCCTGCTGAAGTGTTATTGAAGCCCAGGTGCTTTGATAGTAACCTTTGACATATCTGTTTGTTTTTTTTAAGCACATTGTTATCGTTTTGACAATACTCCATAGATTATCTATGGAGTTCAGGTCAGGGGCGTTGGCTGGCCAATCAAGCACTGTAATAATACGGTCAGTTGGTAGTAGTTTTGACACTGTGTGCAGGTGCTAAGTCGTGCTGGAAAAGGAAGTCGTCTAAGCTTGTCAGCAGATGGCAACATGAAGTGCGCTAAATCCTCAGAGTAGATGCCTCAGTCCTCTCCTTGTGAAGCTCTCCCAAGTTCTTGAATTGACTTTTCTTGACAATCCTCCCAAGGCTACGGTCATCCCTGTTGCTTGTGCACTTTTTCCTACCACATTTTTTCCTTCCAGTCAACTTTCCATTAATACACTTCGATGCAGCGCTCTGCAAACAGACAGCCTTTTCAGCAGTGACCTTCTGTGGTTTGCCCTCCTTATTGACAGTGTTGATAATCATCATCGTGAGAATCGTCAAGTCAGCAAGCTTCCCCAGAATTATGGTTGCACAGTGTTTATACTGAGTGAATAGTAATTTACTACAACTCAAAATTACATAATCCAAAAATTTGAGATACTAGTTTTCTGATTTTTGTGAGCTGCAAGACGTACTCATGAAATTTAAACAAAAAAAGGCTTGAAACATTTCACTTTATCCACAATGAATATGGACTATTTAAGGGTATCAATATAGTATTAAGATTAGAATAGAATTAGAATATATGCAGATTCTTTAGTTGTCCAAATTATACCCCTGTATTAACAAGGTAAAAACAAAACACAGACCAGAAGTGAGCCAATTTAGCTTTGTGCAATTGAAGCTCTCACTAGCTGGTATCCGACAGCGCAGCCCTCCTGTTGCTCTTTTCAGTCGTGTCACCTCAGTGTTATCTGTGTTTTACAGACCCCCGGTAGAGGACATCCAGACAGTTCTAAGCCCAGTGGTGAGCTGTGGACCTCCAGGAGCCCTGCTGACCAGACCAGTGATCCTCACCATCCACCACTGCGCTGACAATGTCCAGGAAGACTGGCTCATACAGCTGAAGAATCAGCTGGCCATGGGAGAATGGGAGGTGAGTGTTCAGCATTGTGTCCTTTTTGTTTGTGTGCAATATTTGTGTTCCACTGTTTTTCAGAGAGTTGCAACATACAGCTTTTGAAGAGAAAAGCTGTCACTGTGTTGCCAGCTAATGAAAAATTGAAATTTCAGACGGATCTGAATACACAGGGATGTACGTGTACAGTGAAATTTTCTAAACGTGAAGAAGTCTGCAAATAATTGTTTACACAAAGTAATGGCAAACTTGCCCACAGTCATTGCCAAGTAAGTGATATCCAGTCATTTGCACAGTACATATACAGCATATAGAGGAATAACCTGAATTACACATACACTCTGTGTATTCAGTGAGCGAGAGAGAGGAAAAGAAGGAGAGAAAGAGAGAAGGAGAGAAAATTTGGTAAACAGAAATTGCCTACAGGCTAGTAGACAAGCAGGGGGTTGAAGACTCCTATCAGAAGCAATTTGTTATGCTTCTGCCATCCTCCTCTTCTCTCATCTTTCTTCTTATGTTTCTATCCCTCCTTTTTTCCTATCCTTCTCTTTCTCCCTCCTCCCGTGTCTCTCAGCATGAAGTCTCTACCTCAGCAATCTATTGCGTCTGTCTCTGTGTGTGTGTGTGTGTGTGTGTGTGTGTGTGTGTGTGTGTGTGTGTGTGTGTGTGTGTGTGTGTGTGTGTGTGTGTGTGAGAGTGTGGGTGACA
>VVHJ01045511.1:0-14574 GCA_015107715.1 Tylochromis polylepis
CACACACACACACACACACACACACACAGATGGTGTTCAGAAACAGCTCATACTCATTTCTATTCTCCATTTCTCTTATCACTACTTCAGCAACACAGCAAGAATAAAGATGCTTCAAAATAAAGGATTGGTCATGTGTTTCATTTCACCTACGGCTCAGACCAATCCACTTATCCCTGAGGGGTGACATACACGTCACACACCCCCACCCCCCGCGGTCCATCCTATCAAAATCAAGGGATAAAGCAGTAAAGAAAACTTTTCAAAGTTGGACCTCAAAGGATTTAGTGATTTGTAGGTGATCAAACCTTTCACTGCTGTTGGCAAAATTGTCCCAGATACAAGAGAACAGACATGCCATAGAGTAAAATTCCAATTATGGATTTCCAACATAGGTACAGGTCCCAGCAAGATGACATGCAGAGAGTTATTTCTGCCTTTAAATCAGCAGTCAGCTGAGTGTTGTTGTGTTGGTGGCTACAGGGAAATGTTTATGGTCAAGGTAAACTATTGATAGTTATATATGCAAGCATCAAAAGAGATGAAAGTTCGCCAAGGAAGTTTGTGTTGCGGCAAAGCTCCAATCCAGATGTTCACGTAGAGGGAGGAGGTGGAAAGACAAATATTAGTCTACAGGAAAGCTCAGAGGAGTGGGCTTTGGGTTTGGAAAAACATCAACAATGAAAGACTGAACACAAAAATCTGGTGAATGAGAAGATAAAGGGAACAGAACACTTGTTCCAACTTAAGAACAAAGTTTTGGCAGAAACATTTTAGTCAGCTGGGAAGAGTCTTTGTTCAAGAACATAAACTCTATAAACCCATCACAACATGGATGTTTACTTTGAGGAAACTTTAGTTTCTTAGCAAAGCTGTTCTTTATGTATTTATGCAGAGGGACTAAAATGGAAAAGCTTGCTCATAAAGTATAATTTGTGCTGGGAAAAACAGGGTCAGCACCCCTGCGAGGGAGCGTCTTTATTTTAATCAACCACATGGAAAATATAAAAGGACTTATCTTAGATCGCTTCCCTGAGGATATCTATTTCTGAAGGAAAAATTATTAAGATGTCTGCACCAAATATACATAGGCCTCTTGGTTCTTAAAATGTATGGAGGAATCAGCTGTTTCAGAAGGAGGGTGGGGCATTGAGAGAACCAGCAGGCATCATTAAATACATTAGTAAAGCAGTTTGCTAATACACATGTATCAGCATGTGCGTTAAATCATCTAGTCATGTCTCAGGTTGAGAAGTGTTGCCAACTCAGTTAGCATGAATTTACGCTGTTGTATCAGGTTTTTTCCCCTTCTATGTCAAGGTCGTGCTGGTCAAATTGTTTCTGAGATTTTCAGGGTGATCTCTTCATCACCCCTTGGTCAAATTCCACTTATCAGTAAACCAACCCAGAGAAGCGCCTACACTAGAGTTCCAGAACCAGACTCTCTGTGCCTCTGGGGCCCTGTCGAAGGAAGGGCTCTGGGTGTTAACTGACACTGAATTGAATTAGCAAATAAAATGGACAGGCTGTAGCGGGGTAATTTACCATGTCAGCGCAAATCAAATTATCCCTGAGGTGCAGATGGCAGTGTGTCCATTACCACAGCTGAACTGGTAAATGCAGGTCGTTTTTATCTTTAGTCGGCCAATTTCTTTCTCTTATTCTGTGTAGGAGGAAGTAACGTTAAGCAGCGATGATGAAATAATCACTGATTAAACAAGATTGCTGCTCTGGTGTTTAAGAGGAAACTTAAAGTAGGCATGCCAGGAATTTTCTGCATTGTTTTGTGTGACCATAGATCACATTTTTGGAAACTGCAGATTATTGTCAATTAGCTGGTTTCTCATAGATTAGAAAGAATTTAGTTCAAAGTGAAACGAGCCTATAAAACTTCCAACAGCACTTGAAACACTGTGAGACTCTAGCACAGCGGTACTTTTGGCTAAGCGCTAATCTTAGCGTAGAATCTATCTTTAGGCACTTCGTTATTTTTGGGGCCTGTTGCATAGACACACAATTTGTTCCTATTTCTTTATTTGAATCAATGAAAAATGCCTTAGCTAACACAGTTTAACATGAATAAAATTGTGTTTTTGTAAACTTACTAGCTTAAAACTGGGCATGTCTCAGTATGGTGTGCATGTTTCCTTAAGAAAATTAAGGAAGCTGGACAGTGGAGGACAATGAAACTGGCAGCCCTAAAAACCTACATACGGCAGATGAACAGTGCCTGAAAGTGATGTTCATATGAGATAGGATTGATGAGGCCTCATCAGAAAAGGTCTCAGTGGAAAGGTGGCTGTCGAGAAGCTATTCTTAAGAAAGAGAAAGCGGGGAGAAAAGGCTGAGGGGTACTAATTCACATAAGAAGTGGGCTGAAAATCAGTGGCAACAGGTCTGATGTAGTGACGAATCCGATTTTGAAATGTTTGGTTCAAATTGTTGGTAACATGAACGGTTCAAGAGAGAGATGCAACAGTGAGTGTCTACAGCCAAAAGGATGGAGATGGAGTAAAAGGATGGAGACTCTGACGTGGTTTGGGGCTTTCATTTCAGCCAGTGGTGATCTTGTCAAAGTTGATGGAATTATAACCTCAAAAAACTGCAGTCAGATTTTGATTGACCAACTAGTACCATCCGGAAAGCATCTGATTGGTAACAGCTTCATTTTTCAGCATGACAATGACTCCAACCACACTGCCAGGGCAGTAAAAGCATACCTGGGTCGAAAAACACAGAGACTAGACCTCAACATTATTGACGCTGTGTGGGATCATCTTGACAGAAAACGGGACAAACGGCAGCTGACATCCAGCCAAGATCTCAGGGAACAGGAGACGTCTGCCAGACAGGAAGATCGTGCTGGTCCAGGATTATATCTCATGCAAATCAGGTTCAGTGTCTGGATGTCTGAATACCTCTCCTAGACTTCAACTCCAATATTTAACAGTCTGGCGAGGAGGCTTTATTTTGGATATCTGTGGCGGTATTAGATATTCAAGACCCTGAAATGTGATTAGTTGTTAATTTTGTTCAAAAGTTGTCAGTGTTACTTGGTGTAAATATAGCATAATGTTCATGTTATTGAAGCCACGCAGATGCCAAAACTGAATGTCCAGAAGACATCACAAAACCTTCCTGGTTCTCCGGGGGATGTTTTTACAGTGTGCAAGAAGGATATTCAAAACACATTTTTTATAGGTACCTTAGAACAGTGCAGGGTTTATTTGATGAAAAAAAAACAAAACAGTTGGACAAATCAAAATTCTGACCTCATCGCTGAACTAGAAGAAAAGGTGAAAAAAAAAAATCCATTACCTGATATTGAATTTGGATGAAAGAAAGTACACAATATTCCCAGAGAGGGGTCAAGATCTGTACTGCACTCAGTGGCAACCTGCCCAATACCTGTTGATGAATTTCACTCAGTGCCACAACGATCATCTAAAAACACTAACAATGGACCCCCTGGCAACCATTAATATCCTTTCAAAAATAAAACGTCAATCCACCCTGCAGTTTCTGAGAAGTTTTCCGTTTGAACCAAAAGGAATAGACCGGCAGATCAAAGAGATTAAATTTGCCATTTTCAGTGACATGCTGCAAGCATGGCAAAAGATGTTGTTATCACAAGTGTTTCAACTGTAGGCTGAGAGATCGGCGAGGAAAGAGTAGCAGCAAAAGATTCAGATTCATCTTTGTGCCCTATACAGGCTTCCTCCTATGATACATCAACCTTTCGCCCATCCTGCTGAACAAATATTTAGGTTCCCTTGATACATGTAATAAAACTGTTTAGACTGTTTCCCCAGTGTTTCACCTCAGAGGAAGGACATAAACTATTTCACAACTCAAGAAAGACAGGAAGCATGGAGCAAAAGGAGACTGAATGCCTATGCACACCTTATCTAAATATTTAGGACATCTGCAGATTCTGGGTAACCTTTCCTGTCTTGAAAGATTAGATGTTTCCTGTGATATGGATCCTGCCTCATCTTTCCCATGAATACTGTCTCTTTTCTTTTTATCGCTTTGTCCATCTGGTGGCCCATCCTCACCCTATAATGAACTTTTTTTTTTCTTAAAACTCAACAAAAGTCTTGCCTCTATTTTTAAAATACACAAAATAGGGATATAAATTAGAATGCAAAACGAGAAATAAGGATGCATGGGAGAGATCACTATGAGTCAGACACTCAGGAGAGAATATATAACTGCACTTGTAACGTCTCTCACAGTCTTCATGCACACGTGTCTGCCTCCTTCCCAGTAGAGCGAGGCTTACATAAGTGGCATCACTGAATTAATATTTAAGGTTTGTTTTGGGGATGGTGCCTCTTGCATTTTTTTATGCTTGCCTTTCCCCCGTGATGATATTTCAATTGAGCTGTTACATCATCTGGATCACCGCCACAGATGAGATAAAAGAGCCCTGTGAGCCATTAGTGCAGGAAGTATGCTGCAGTATGGTCCATGTGATACGTGTTGGGAGCTAATGGGGATAGCTGCTCATTAATATGTCTCAGATGTGTTTCCAATAACAGAAAGACTCACTAATCATTAATCTGGTGGTTATCGCCAAGGTTATTTATCAGCAGTGGATTTGTGTATTCATCTGACTGATACAGTAAGCTTGTATGGGTATTAAATTTTAATCTGAAACATTAAAAAAAAAAATAAAATCACATTTTATATGCTTTGCACATACATAAGGAGTGAAATAGAAGGAATCACATGGGGGGTCCTTCCTCGTTGGTACGATATGATGCTCCCGACATCGCCACAACCCCAGAGTCCCTTTTTTAGCCCACAGCTGACAGATTGCTCCAAAAGACATCGCCGGCCAAATGAGAGAGAAGCTGCAGGCTCTGTCTTTCTGATGGCACCTTGATCATATCATGCTTTGATAGCAGCGCTCACAGATTTATCAGAGTTTGAGGCAAAGCTCAGTGCAAAGGTAGATGGTGTTTCTGTTCTCTGTGACTATACGGTGCACGTCAGTTTGTATTGCATGTGCGTCAGCAGAGAACTTTTTTTCAATATTGCAATGAGTTTTTTCCTTAATGACTGCGGTGACATTACATCTTTGTGAATTTCCTCTTAGAGCTGGCCACCAGCAAGTTTCAAATGCATGGTTACTCTCTTCAGCTGACAAGTTGATCTGGAATGCGTGAGTGTGGCCGGGGGCAAAGGTCCTCATAACTGTGAGGACTGGGAATAAGTCATTGTAATTAGCTATTAATATTGCTGGCATGTAACCAACAATTAGTAATATCACTAACTAATCTGTAATAAGTAAATGGTTGCAGCAATTGCTAAAAATGGAGCAATGGAATATTATTTTGTATAGTATAATAAAATTACTAGTTTTATGAATTATGTATCATATTTATTCTGTTATTGTTCTTAAGAGGAGATATTCATCATGACCTCGCATATAACATCATATGTCCTATTTTATGTCGTTGTTACTGATTACCAAATGTTTTAGAGGTTTTTACCTAATCAGTGAACCTACCCTCGTTCTGATGGCATCAAATACTGTGGTCAAAGCCACTGGTGTCTCAGAGATACACTCAAGTTTTACGTGCAAGGGTTAACCTAAGTATTATAATCATCAGCTACATCAGCTAATGCACTAAATGGTTTGTTAACCATTTACAAAGTTTCATAAAGACAAGTTTCAATCTTACAATAACCGTCCAGTTAATGTTTAACGATGGTTTATAAAGTAATTATTAATTATGTTGTAAACACTGTCTTTTAAATTAAATTCACTACATTTAATTGACCATAAATTTACCATTTATTAATAATATTATAATATAAAATAAATTCTCGCCTCTTCCCTTATTCCTGATGGTAAGTGTAAGCAACCAGCTCAACAAGACATGAAGATAAATTTTGCAACCCAAGTGGGATTTTTTTTTTTTTTCCTGAAATTTTCTGTCATTACTGCCACGCATAATGAAAATCAAATTTCACAGCTTGGAAATAGCCCGAGCAAGATGATATGTCACATTGACTACGAAGTTATAAATTCGGTCGTGTCAGAGTTTGTCTTTAATCGTTATTTCATTCTCTTGAGTGTTTTCGCCTCAGTCTGCTCATTATATTGCACCCTGGTTACTGTCAGTTATCTGACACCTTTGGGAAGAAATGAAAGTTGTGCTGAGGAATAATCCCTCCAAAAATGATGTCTTCTTGCAAACTTTATTATCACTATTGTGGGGGGTTTTTTTCTTTTTGAAGGGGTTTTGCAAGCAGAAAAAAAAAAGTTGATTTCATTCTTGGTTTGCCACCAAAAATGTTTCTTAAAAATATGAAAAAAAAAAACCCTACATTAATGTCCCCAAATGTAATTACTTTGACATGTTAAGGTGAGCTGTAGACAGAGGCCCTTTAAAGTGACTGTAACTTTAAGCAATGCTGATATTCTCTGTTCTATTCTCATGAAAGAACACGACTTGTATCATTTAGGCCTTTACCGTGGGTTTAAGACATGAGCAATTGTTCATAAAGAACTTCAAACACAAACCGTCGTCCATTTTTTCACGTGGAACTGCAGCAGTAACTTTTGGCACGCCACCCACACTCCTGTTTTTCATGTCACCAGTCAGCTCTCTCGTCTCGTTGTCATGTGCCGTATATCACATTGCAGTGTTTTAGTATTCTGTCAGCTCCGGCCAGGACTATGAGTAAGATGGCTGTCTGCATCCATCTCCAGCACCCTGAGGGTTCCTTGGGTTCCTTCCTGTTTTTACATTTTTAACACTAAGCCTTTTTATACATTCAAGCCTCACTATACCCATGGCTTGTCCGAGAGCAGACAGAGTGAATTGTAGGGTTGGATAGAGTGAAAGAGAGAGAGAGAGAGACCAATTTTTGTGACAAATGATTATGTTCTCTGATTTTTCCTCCACTGATGGAAATGACTGTTGTCTAAGTTATGCTGCAATTGATTTGCTCATCGAACTGTGCTGTTACATCCTATTTTTAAATTTGTTGATATACTGGCAAGAGTGGGGATGCTTAAAACACTGCAGAATGAATACTTTCATCAATCCATAGCTTCCAGCTGCATTTTAGACTACACTGTGTTTTTTCTACATTGAGTGAAGAAACAGTGTACGTGTGCAACTCATATGCACTATTCAGTCTATTGTCCCTCATTGACTTTTTTCCTCCATGTTGTGTAACATTTCTTCTTAAATTATGAATGAGATTACACTCTGGACTTTATTATGCAATACAGCATCCTAAGACCACTGGTGCTATATTCAGTCTGTCAGAAGTACTGGTCACAAGACATCTCCTGGGAAAAAGAGTAAAAGAAGAGTGATGAATATTTGACATGCATTTAAGATGAGGACCTTTAGACTTCAGACTGTTTTAGTTTCCCTTCTCAGCTAAACTTAAAAAAGTCCAAATTATTCATCCATTAAATGGATTGCCTATGCACAGCGGTCTCACAAGGGCCATGTGAAATGTGGGAGGTGTGCTAAGGTGTAAAGGAAATAACACAATCCATTCTATTACCCAAGTTAATCGAACCTGGCAGATTGTCAATTTCATTTATGAGAGCAACTTTAAGGTTAACAGTTGCAATTAGGTTTGACATGGGGAGGGTGAAGGCAATCAGCAGTGTTAGACAGTGGATCTATAGCAGTGCATATGTAATTAATGCATTCAGCCATACCCAGAGTGTTCCACAGAACAGAACAAGCAAAATGCAAAGGCAGCTTTAAAGCTGGGATAAGTACAGCTGCAGATGTGAGTGCAGCTTTTCTTTGTCAAACCCTCCTTTGTTGCCTTGCTCACTTGCATGTGAGTGAATTGCTACGTGCACAGACTGACTTCATTTACTGGCACATCTCTTCTTTTAATGTTCT
This sequence comes from Tylochromis polylepis, assembly GCA_015107715.1. Classification (NCBI taxonomy): domain Eukaryota; kingdom Metazoa; phylum Chordata; class Actinopteri; order Cichliformes; family Cichlidae; genus Tylochromis; species Tylochromis polylepis. The sequence goes on from VVHJ01045511.1 coordinate 7,893, forward strand.
GCCTGGGTTTCTGTGCATGTGTGCACTTACAGTATGTGTCAGGACATGCGTGGCAGAGCTGACAGGCCATCAGAGTAGCTGCGGCAAATGAAAGTGATGCTCAGGAGGAGAGATGCCTGAAGGAAGGCTAGGAATAAACACCCGGATCTGTGACGCACTTTGAAGCGCACATCTAAGAGGAAAGAAGGAGGACGCAGAGAGGAAAAGAACAAGTGCAGGGACAAAGTCTCTAAGTATGAGGTGGCTTTTTTCAGCTGAATCTTTAACTGACCAGACAGAAAGCCATCTTCCAAATGCAGAGTAGCATTCTCTGAGGACTCAATCTGATGCCAGCCAGATGTGCCATCACACACATCTACACATGTGCATAAAGGCACACACACACACACACATGAACACTTCGACTGAAGAGAGCTACAAGGCTGACCTGTGGAGCACATCTTCAAACTGTTTTTTGATGTCAAAAATGTTTTCTTGTACCCTGGATGAATAAAGCAGGTAAAGGTAGCAGAACAAGCTGACAAGATGATGAAATATCAGATAAGACTGCCATGCCTATAGCATCGCCCAGAGGCACTGAGACAATGTTTCTACCAGTTCTTGACACAGACGAGACAAGAAGCTGAGGTCCTCCGGGACACGCATGATGTTATAAGAGAACTCGGTGTTTCGCTACAGAACAAATATAGGTTGTAAAGAATGTATTTGCTGCAGTGTAGGATTAGGGTCATGTCATTGTACCAGCATGATAAGAGGAGCTGAGATTACAGACATTCTTATCTAAAGCCCACCACCACTATGGGCAGCATTAGTCTGCTTACTCCAACACAGGAGCGTGTTGCACACACTGTTATCTACATGTGCACACCACACATATGCATGTGTGGTGTGTTATTGGACAGTCAGATGTTCTGTTTTTTTCCTGAAAGTTTGAAATCCGATTATTAGGCAGTAACGAAAGAAAAAAAAACTTTTCTACCACGTAAAGTTATATCATGTACACTGGGCAACAGTAGGCTAATATCGGCTCTTGTTTTGGGTATATTGACACTTTTAGGTGGCATTTTCCTTGTCATGCTTCAAGGAACTGTGGCTTGTAGCCATATAATCACATTTTTATTCTGAAAAACAAAATGCAACTAAGTATAGATGCTGTTGTAAAAAAGCACAAAAAAAACCAACTCCCACCTTGTTTGAAGGAACACACTACCTGATATTTCAGGATTGTGGTTTAATATAAATGTATAGAATAGACAAAAACAAAACCCCCAAATAAATTAATTAATACAATTAAATTAAATAAATAAAAACAAACAAAGTTAACAAAAGTCTGTTTGGACAACATTCATTTGAATTAATTTCAAACTTCAAACTAAGTATTTCTAGCATTTGGAGAATTGGTAGAGTCACTGAGAAACTGACGCTGCATTTTCATATTTGTCCATGACAAAAAAAGCCCTAATATTAAAAAAATGCATATTTTGTTAGATTTCATTAGACTTGAGGTAGACCATAAACTGATCAGGACAATGTAAAAAATAATACTAATAATTTTTTTTTAAAGTATGACAATTTTTCAATTATATTGAGTTCTTGTCTGACTTTTAATGTTTAGTTTAATTGTAACGTTGTCATTTGGCACCTGCTAGCTGTGGAAGTTCATTATTAATAGCTGAAAACACAACACACACTCAGCAAACACCACAAATATCCTCCACCCACACTACCCTGCATGGTGTAATGAGCATATAAGCAGCCAGAGCCCCGGCGAGGTTCTGAAACAGATCAGAGGCAATCTTGATCCTTTTAGAGACGAGATGCTCTGAATGCAGGTCTCCCATTATTGGACAGTCAAACGATGCAGAGCACAAGCCCATTAATCCTAATCGCTTCAATGTATTCACCTGCACATTCTGAATTATTAAACCAGAATGCATTTATAGCCATTTTACATGCCATTTAATACCATGAAAATGAGCAGGGATGCTGGAAGCTTCAGTAAACACCAGTGTGATCAAAGAGTGACACTCCACGTGTATTATAAGCAGGAGAAAGTACAAGAACGAGTGTGCGTATGTGTGTGACTGCACGTTTATACAAGTGTGCCTGTGGTCTTGTGAGAGGCCATCTGTATGTGTTTGAAGTGTTTATGCATTTCAGTGTGTGTATGGCTGGACGAGACCGGTGATAAGTGATAAGGGTCATAGAGAGTGACAGGGTGGACAGCCGGCAGGAGTGTGTCAGTGCTCAACAGGTTGAAATCTGGGTCATCTGACAGGGATTTTAGCTTGCACACAGGACACAGCTGCTACCAAAGGGGAAAAAATCCAAGGTAGCAGGCCGTGGCCATCCCCACAACAACTGTAGCGGCCTGTTAGACTTTTTATTTTTCCTTCTCTCTGAGCACGGAATATGAAGGCTGATACCACTCTCAGATCTTTGCTCATTTTCTGATACTGGCAGGATCTGGTTAGTTTGGCAAGGAATCTGCTATTAATATCACCTACCAAAACATCTCACAAATTAATAATTTTTTACAGTGTCTTATTTACTCATTCTTCATGAAATAGCAAATATAGAAAGAACATTTTGGAGCTTTACAGTGTTAGACTACAGGGATTTAAAATTACTCCCAGGCAAAATGTAACCCTGCATGTAAAGCTGTATAAAACAACAGAGTTCCTCGGTTTTTGACGCCGGTAGACTTTATTGTTTTTCCCCTTTAGCACTCATAAATTTGTGTTGTCATTTACCCCTAAAGCAAGTACCATTACCTCATCCACTATCCAGTGGTAAGCATAATCTTTAGAATTCCTTCCTACTCCTCACACAAGTGTTGCATTATGTTGCATTAAATTGCATCAGCTCATACCTTAAAAACTGGAATATTTAAAGTACATTACAATTCACACAGAAGTGCAAAGGTAAAGTTAAAAAAATGAAGAAAAAAAAAGTTGCAAGTTTTTGTCAACACTTTGCTCAAGAAAAGATATACCGTACCTGCAGGGACTGGAAAATTGATTCTAGACATTCTTTTAAGTCAAGAGATCTGGCAAACCCCAGGTGATTATGATGAAACTGATGTGGTGATGAGAGTCATCTGAGGCTCTGTATGACTGACTCAAAGTGATGATATTTTTTAATTGAATTTTAATAAGATAAATCTTAAATAATGCTTTTTGTAATATGATTAAGAATCAAACATTGGATTGCAGTGCAAAAATTCATCAGTATTAGCTTTAATAATGTGATGTATATTATGTGAAAAGTGGCTTGTAAAAAGATAAATGCTTAAAAAGAAATTCAACTATTACATTACTCATGCTGAAAATAAACCCGTAAGCCAAAAATTGCCTACTCTGATATTTGTACCCATGCAAATGTCTCACCTTTCATCTCAGCATGTAAAAGCTCAGCACTTTAAACTAGATTTAATCACTTAATGTAAACACACAGAGAGCTTAACTATTATGAGGTTATTATCAGCTGTAATAACCTCATAATATCAGGACAACTCCTCTCCTAATTCTTGACCCTAGTTCGGGACACATATATCACTTCCACAGCAAAAGTTTTCTTGTGAAATCAAGTCACACAACCAGAGTACTTTACTGTACACGCGCATACATTTAATTCTTGATTTTAATAAGGAATAAATAGAATATTTGCTCCTTTTTTACCTATTTTTGTGGTGCAAATGTCATAATATATTTTGTCCGTGTTCTTGAGTATGACTGCTCTGTGTGGCATTAAAATTCAAGTGATTTTGTACCTGGCCGTCCAGAGAAACAGTACAGGCTGGAGGCTATTTTTCTTCCATTGCTGTGGTTTTATTAGGCTCAAGCAGATATCCTCAATAAGTTGTGGTTCGTATATGTGTGTGTGTGAATGGCTGAGCTTAATCCAAAAAGCAGACTCACAGGGGGGAAAAGCAATATATCACAGTTGGTCAACTTCAGTCAGACAAGATCTGCAAAGCAACTGAGAAACCATGCCTGACATCAGCAACAGGCAGTTATCAGTAAAAGTGCAACAGGTACAGCGAAGCAAGAATAAGTCCCACTCTGCAGCAGCAAAGCAGCATAAACAACCTGGCAAACTGCAAAGCTAAATGCCCTCTATATATCCTGGGGAGCTAATGAGCAAGCGAGCAGCAGCTGTGCAGGCAGGTGGCTGATCACAAGAGCAGTCAGGTGATTTAACTGAGGCAGGGAAGCTCTGAGAATGCCTACTGGCAGGTATAGCATGAATGGGTCTTAAAAATAAAGTACAAAGTCAGTGTGTCTTGGGGCTAAATCCTCCTAGGTTCTTCAGTGGTAAGCATCAGCATGTAGCTACACAATTTCTATAACTGAGGGTTTGTCTTTTGTTTGTTTTATGCTTGTTTGTTGAATTGAAAGGACATGGTCTTAGTGTCACTGAACAGTGGTTGCATGATTCTCAGCGAATGAAGTTGGCAAATATTAAACAAGACTGCATACCTTTGCCAAGGCTGAAAATTCCCTTCACGCATGCAACCAGGATTCTGACTCCAGAAGGAATAGATCTGATCAGATAATAAAATCTGGAACATCAACACAATGTTTCCCAAGTTTTCTTATTTACTTTTGATATGAATACATGAAGATATTACATAGGCTGGTAATGTTTGCCCTATCTTGCTTTGCTAAAAAATCATGCAAAAAAATTCTTAAATTTACATCTGACTGTAGAGTGACCCACCACTTCAAGGTTGGGCCATGATGATGGTTCTGCTAAATCCTTTCTGTGAATCCACCTTTTTTGCCAGCCAACACTTGCTGTGCAGCTCCAAGTTGCTTTGCAACCCTCTGCAGCTCTTCTTTTCATATTATGTCCAACTCATTCTGTTGTTATTATTTACTCTGTTGTCTTTTGTTCCTTTGAGAACAGTGCCGTACTGCCATATATAATTCAATGCAAATAAAAATAACATATCTTCTTTTTAGTATTATATTCATGACTGACTTGGCTTCAGCTGGTCACTCACTTGCAGTTATTTTGACCATGCACATAGAAAGTATCTTTCATTTGCTTCAGGCGTTTGCCAAATACACATAAAATAATACACCTGGAACATCTGGTAAACAACTTATAGTAATAGTTTGACATTTTTGGAAATATACTTTTTCACTGTTATGCATACCATGAAATATGGAAGGACGGTTCCAGGACAGTAAATAATCTGGTACATGAGTCTTTGTACAACAGTAACCTTTCATTTTTCTTTCTGCTATTTCTGCAGTTTAAATAAACAAGTAACTTGTTAATTATTGAATGTCAGAGATTCTGGGACATTGGTTGTATTACCTGTGAACAGAGCCACCTTCTCCTCAGTAACTACTTTTAACCAAAGCCCCTGAGGCCAACAAAAGTAAACAGCAGGTCTATGTATGAATTCCTCTCTCGCCCCCCTGCGAGCGGTCTATCCTTCAAGCTCGGGTCCTCTGCAGGAGGCCTGGGAGCTTGAGGGTCCTGCGCAGTATCTTAGCTGTTCCTAGGACTGCGCTCTTCTGGACAGAGATCTCGGATGTTGTTCCTGGGATCTGCTGGAGCCACTCGCCTGGCTTAGGGGGTTACTGCACCCCAGTGCTCTGATTATTACTGGGACCACTGTTACCGTCACCCTCCACATTTTCTCGAGCTCTTCTCTGAGCCCTTGGTACTTCTTCAGCTTCTCATGTTCCTTCTTTCTGATGTTGCTGTCTTTCGGTATCGCTACGTCTGTCACTACGGCTGTCACTACGGCTGTCTTCCTCTGCTTGTCCACCACTACTATGTCTGGTTGGTCAGCCATCACCATTTTGTCTGTCTGTATCTGGAAGTCCCACAGGATCTTGGCTGGGCCATTCTTGACCATCCTAGGGGGCATGTCCCATTTTGACCTCGGGACTTCCAGGCCATACTCGGCACAGACGTTCCTGTATGCTATGCCAGCCACTTGGTTATGGCGTTCCATGTATGCCCTGCCTGCTAGCATCTTGCACCCTGCTGTTATGTGCTAGATTCTTTCAGGGGCATCTTTGCACAGCCTGCACCTTGGGTCTCGCCTGGTGTATTAGACCCCAGCCTCTATAGATCTTGTACTTAGAGCTTGTTCCTGTGCTGCCATGATTAGTGCCCCTGTGCTGTCTTTCAGTCCACCTTTGTCCAGCAACTGATAGGACTTCTGGGTGTCAGCCACTTCCTCTATATGCCGGTGCACATACCTTGTAGAGGCCTGTCCTTCCATGATGGTTCTTCTCCTTGTTCCTCTTCTTCCTTGAGTTTCTGCTGCCTGAGGTATTCACTAAGCACACGGTTGGTTGTGGCCATCTTCCTGATGTACTCATGGATGTTTGTTGTCTCATCCTGGACAGTAGTTCTGACACTCATCAGTCCTCGGCCTCATCCTTCCATTTAGTGTCAGTGTCAGGGTGCTGGATTTGGGGTAGAACCCTCCATGCCTTGATGTCAGTGGCTTCTATCTCCTCCTTTGGCCAGCTTATTATCCCAGCAGGGTACCTGATCACCATCAGGTGTAGGTGTTGATAGCCCGGATCTTGTTCTTTCCATTCAGCTGACTCCTCAGGACTTGCCTGACCCTCTGCAGGTACTTTGTGATTGCAGCTTTCCTAGCGGCCTCTTCGTGGTTCCTATTTGCCTGTGGGATTTCCAGGTACTT
>VVHJ01045512.1:0-21440 GCA_015107715.1 Tylochromis polylepis
CCAGAGTGATGATAAAAAAATATATGTGGTGTTTTTTCCTGAATATTATCGTCACGTTTACTGTCTAAGGACAGCGATAACAAGCACTCTCTGTTTACAACATTTTTCTATTGGTGGAAAACTATACCATGTCGACCAATCAAAAAATGATATGGCAACATGGCATTTCGTTGTTTCGGAAGAGGGGGAAGTTTTAGGAGTGACGGCGAGAGAGAGAGAGAGTTTTGTGACGTTTAGCGTGTTTGGAGTGTGTAGTTAGTGTGTAGTGTAGTCTAGTTTTGTTTTGTGTGTCAGTTCTACTAGTGAATGTCACAGTCGCTGCAAAAAAGCCACCAAAGGCAGACTGCAGTGTAAACGCTGTCTCCAGGTGGAAAACAGGCGGAGTGATACACCTCCTGCTGTCAGGCCTGCAGGTATCAGGCTGTGATGTGCTCCTCTGTCTCATAGTGGACAGAAATTATTTTTTGGAGTGGCACAAATCATTTGTGTGGCATCTTATTTGATGCAGAACACCTGATTGTTCTGTAAATAGTTTGAAATGGTTTTTCTCTGAACATAGGCTCTGGCCTTTCTTTCTTTCTGTTCTGAGTTTGAGTAAATGAATCGCTGCATTTGCTCGCAGCTTGAAGAGGGTGCCGTTAAAACAGCGCTATTATTTTTTTTTTCTGTCGACTGCTTCTCTTAGCTTCAACCAAGATTATTGGCAAACTTGCTCATGGGCAAATAAATAAAGAAATAAATCGCTCTTGTGAAAGCGATCGGTGAAAGGCTCAGCATATCATCGATATATTCATCTAATCGCCCAACCATAGCCCAGCATTTAGAAGTGTGATTCTGAAGGCTGATGGTCCAGAGATTAGTCCACTATCCATCTTTTTTTCAATTAAGGGCTTGAAATGTTTGAGATTCAAGTGGGCTTGTTTGCCTGTGCTAAATGGCCATGGACGGCACAAATTACGCAATTTCATAATTAGGGCTGAAACAATTCATTAGGTTCTCACAGCAATGTTGGCAGGCAATCAGTCAAGCCTCATATTACACTTATTAAATCTTATCTGTGTGCATATTCATTAAGCCTTTCATATTCTGTGCAATTTTTATTTTATTTTTCTGAAAAGAGCCACATATGTATAAAAACCTAAAAATCTCATTTGCATCGTTAGGAAAATTGTGTTATTTGTATGCAGTCTTCAATTAGGCATGTGAACAGATACAGACTGGCAAATTTGTTTGATGAAGAAATGAAGATGAAAAGCCAGTGTCCCAAAGCAGCAGAAATGCTGAAGGAAACTGGTTCTTTGACGGTATCTGAAAGGCCGTAATATTTTAGATATGCATAATGCAGTCGGACTCATTTGTCATCCAACAAATAGCTTCTTTGTGGTATTTCTTAGGCATTTCTATCTGTTTTGTATATCTTTGCAGTCATTTTGAGTTATTTTGTAGACTAGTTTCCATAGGCACTAGAAGATTCATACCATACTGTTGGTTCCAATTTGTCTTAATCCTAAAATCTTTAATTACAATTGCATGATAACAGCAACCAAAACTAAATATTAACTCAAAGAATCCTGAATAGAAATCTATTTGACACATAAGATTGGTAAAGATGGCAGTTGTCCCACCCGTGCCACCAAAATCTTAAGAGCCAGTCGTGTTGTTGCCTCATGAGAGTCATGACAATTGCCAGTGTTGTCAATGTCAGGGATGCATATCTCCCTGTTATCATAGTTAAGCTGTAGGCTAGAGTACTCATCGCTTTTCTTGGCATTAATTTGCATTAACATCAAGTAGCATTTGTACCCTGACAGGACAAGCCAGAGATTGCTCCAGACTGAGGAGTTAAGATCTCATTTAGCCACTTAACTTTGTAACCATTCCATTTATCATATTTAATCAGTATAAAGATCTGTTCCTAGAAGGAATTGTTGTTCCTTAAAACTGTCCCAATCATCAGTCATAGATCATGTCACAGAAAGAGACTAGCAGTGATGTGGCGACAAAACACTATGGAAGTGCATCGACGGATAAGAATGACAGGAAAAGCAACAGTTAGTGTTGCAAAGAGGATAGGTCCTAAAATTAGAGGACTACCTAAACAGCCAGAGCCTGGAATGCCTACTAGCGACCATCGTTCCACTACAAACATTACGGCAGGAGCCCTTTTGACAATGATGCTTTAAACAATGAAGTATGTGTTACAGCAGTAGCTACTCCCACTGACTGCCATTGATTGCCTAGTAGCAACAATTAAGAACATGCTTCACACCTCGAATACAACACTGCACTTACTGACTTACTGTCCCCAGTGATACACCTTTAAAGGATATCAGATGAAAGGTTGTTGAGAGAGGCAAAGAACAAATAGACACATAGAGAGACTTGTCAACTATAAAGAGATTGTTTTGTGTCTCTTTATAGCATTTTTGCATTTCTTTGTTAGATAGTTTGCAGTCATGCTCTTATCTTTACACAGCTTTTTATTAACTTTCCTGTTAAAAGTCCAACTATGAACTAAACTATGCCACTTCAAAATGTTATTTTGGTGCGTGGAGAACACACCAAAAACCTACTAACACCTCTGTAAACTGTGTCATGTTACTATCCAGCTATGACAATTAAGATTTTCTAATAATTGATAAAACGTTTGTAAGCATGTCTGTGTTCTCTTACACTAACTTTCTATTATTTGGATGACAATAAGGCAAGCCATATTTACTTGTACGTGCAGGCTGGCCTGCACGTACAAGTACTGCCTCAGCTGCTTCAGTTCATCTGATTGAATGTTACATTAGGCCTTCCATGTAAGTTGTCTTAACCTGTTGTATGTGGTGGGAGGAATCTCTTCTTCACTAAATGTTCTTTTGAAGTGTGGACGGTGACCAAGCTTTTAATATTAGACGTGCACAACGTGGTTTCAAATATGAAGTGATTAATTACGAGCAAAAGAAAACCCTCTACACGCTACAAACTGGGTTTCCATGACAACACTACACAATTGTTGACTGACTCTTAACCCACTATTTATCAAACAGAGGCATCTGATCACCAGACACTTTATCATCGACGCCTCTGATGATGGTGGCTTTGAAACGTGAAGTCTTGCTTAATCAGGCTTTTCTCCGAAAGGAGATACATGTTCAAACTACTGTCACCGCACTCAAGTTTGATTTCACTGGAGTTGAACCGTTCTATAAGAGAACCTTTGCTCACTGATTATTCTGTTATTAACAACCTGCTCTTTCAGTGCATGAATAATTAATGAATGCACAAATTGTAGCTGTTCTTACTACACAGTTCTGAACTCAAAGCAGGGTTCACACCTAGACACTGCACCAATAACTGACAGTCCAACATGTTAGACTTAGGGACAATAACAATCATATTGTGTAACTTCACAAAGCAAGCTAATGGAGTTTTAACCATTAGGATGAGTCTAGCAAGCTGTGATCAGATAAAGAAAGGGCAACCACCCACTGTAATGATCAATTTATCATCTTCTATTTCAAATGAGATTGCTGCACCTGCATCCACTCTAGTCTTTCACGATATTTGTATTTGACTGGTTAGAGCCTGCACTACAACTAGGTATACATGTGACCAGTCAGCTACAGTAAATGTTTAAACACTCATCGTAAGTTGTTAAAAGAAATGCTTGTCAGTCAACTAAATATGTTTTTATTAATGTACAACACCACTTAACTGTTGTGCAAAATAGTCTTAAGTGCTGGAGTTAAAGGCAACTGGACTTCTTGTTCTTGGGGTCACCTTTAGTGGGGCACCTTGGAGGTTGTCCGTAGAATTATTGACCCACCCTGTCATATTCTGAGGATTCTGGTCACATTAGCCAGAGTGTGAACCAATTGGGCTGTTAGGGCCATATGACCCAAAGAATTCGTATCTAGGCTCATGTGACCCTAATGACACACATCTTGATTCAAACTTGTCTAGCTATGAGACATTAACTGAGGTCCTTGTCTCGCCACTGATGATCCCAGACAAGCCCCCACAGATAACAAATTTCAACTTTTAAAACTAAAAGTGAACACAATTATTCTTCCCAGGAAGGCCAATGGTCCATTTTGCTAGCATCGTGAACAGGTGACTCGCTTGATGCATGTACAACAATGAAACGTCTTTTATCATTAGGCATGAATATTGAATGAAAGTTCCAATACTGTAATACGTTGATACACTACACCTATTAATTTTCCGTGGCTATTCCTGAGAAGTTAGTTTCCTTATTCTTTGGTTGCTCCTTAGTGAATACATAAGTAAGACTAACACCCTAGCATGAGATTCTTAAGCAATGGGATCCGTTAAAATTAAATAGCACTTCGGGCTTCGTACAGTAACATAAATCAGTGTTGCTATGTGGATCCAATTATTACCACTTTGAATAAGTTATAACCCTCCACCTGTCAAAATAGCTAAAAGGAGTCCAAACTGCCGTGTATACTCAGCCCCCCCCATTAAGGCTAATGTCCAAAAGTTTTTGATATTCAACGGTGAAAAAAATTAGAAGTTTGAACTTGTACATCTGGTTCTACAACACTATACTGTGCTGTTTTCTATGCTCCTCGAGAGGTGCACTTACAGAACTAGGGCTGGAGTGGCGGCGCAGTTTGGGGGACTCTTTGCCAGCAGATGAGCTCTTTGCGTTGATACAGGCATTGTTCTCAGAGTGGACCCTTTTCACCTGACTGGCGGGCTTCTCAAACGGGTCAAAGCCACTCTGCGTGCGCTGAACTCTCACTTTCTTGTCTTCAGGGATGGTGTCCAGGGGCTTGATGACAGAGTCTGTTCCCTGGCAGCTGCGTGTGGACATCTTTGTGACACATATCTGTCAAAAGAGGGGAAGGGGAAGGGGAAGGAGAAGAGAAGTGAAGTGAAGTGAAGAAAGGAGGGTGAAGATAAATGTGAGCATTAAGGGAAAAAAAATAGTCCATCTGCGATTACCAGTGTTCAGCCAAAAAACTGACTGTGTGCCTGTCTTCCAGATCCTGCCTGTTTTTCATCTCTCTGTCAGCCTGGGTCTCTTTCCTCCCTGTAGAGCCTCACTGCTACCTCTTTGCTAGGATGAGAGCCTTTTTATCTCCATCTCTCTTTTCTCTGATCAAAACAGCTCCAGCTTCCGTCAGCTCTGCTGCACATGCACTTGCTGCCGGCTGTTGCCGCTGTCCCTAAACTGCACATACACACAGTCCCACCTTATCTCTGACACACATCTACGCGTTCAGACAATTGTGCAGAAGTGCTACAGAATGTTTCCAACACACCCACCGGGCACAGCCCCCAGTACTCACCAGCTATTTACAACAAAAAGCACCTTAGCAGCTGCTCTCCCACCATGGACTGTGTGTACGAGACACAAAAGACCCAGGCAGCATGACATGTTTTGCCACGGTTCCATTCAAGATTAAATATTTAGGTCTGAACTCCCCAGCAGGAAGAAGTTCTAATTACTCTAAAACACAAGGAGGAGTCATCTTGCATCCTCTTTACATGGGCCAGGTTTCAATGGACACAATGCAGCTTTTTTCACTGCACAAGCCCCCTTCCCTGTCACGCTAATGTGATAAGATGTTATAAAAGAATAATATAAAAGCACCAGCTATTGATTGGGAGGTTGGGTTACCACAGATTATTGAAAACCAGATCCAGGGTGCATTATACAGCACTGTTCAAAAGTCTTGAGCTATCCGTCAAGGATAGACATTGACTGGTTTTCCACTCATTTTAAGTCCAGTCTTAGTACCTGACTATTTTTAGAATATTTACTTTTTTTGTTTGTTAAGCCACTTGTCTATAAGAAAAACTTAGAATGAAATTTAGAATGTGGCAGTATGTCCTTAAAAATTTGAGGAAACTGGACAAGTAGAGGACAAAAGGAAGACGTAAACATATGTTCAAAGTCATGTCCTTACGAAATAGGAAGAAAACAGAACCTGAGAAATGCATCTGGCCCTTACTGGCGCCTACTGTTTGCTGAAGCCTTATCAGAAATGTCTTAGTTGAAGGCTGGCTGTCATTCTTAAGGAAGGGAAACACGGGCAAAACACTGACGTATGCAAAATTACACAATAAATAGACTGAAAAATCAATGGCAAAAGGGCTTTGGAGTGATTAATCCAAATTAGAAATTTTGGGTTCAAAGTAATGTCAGTATGTAGGTGTTCAGGAGAGAGGTCTGGCAGTGAGTGTCTACGGCCATCTGTAAAATGTGGTGGAGGCTCTGTTATGGTTGGAGCATCTGACTGACACTTGCTTTATTTTTCTTCATGACGATGATCCCAAGCTCACTGGAGTAAAATCATATCTGGATAGAAAAGCACACAGTGGAACACTATCAGTCTTGGATTGGTCTCCTCAGTGCCCAGACCGAAATGTTATTGAAGCACTGTGGGATCATCTCGAGAGATAACAAAACAAAAGGCAACCAACATCCAAAGAAGAGCTTTTAAGGACCTTCAAGAAGTCTAGAGAACTATTTCTGAAGACTACTTAAAGACATTATAAGAAAGCTGCCTAAGACGGTTCAGAATGTCTTGCACCTATTTTCCATTTTTTCCCAGCAAAATATGGAGAAATGAGGGATTGCTGAAGAATTTTGCTCAGTACTTTAGGGTGAAACACTTATTCCTATTTTTCTGACATTTTTTGAAGATATCATGGTGTATAAACTACACTACAGGTCTGTAATTGTGTGGACAAAAGGGATGATATACAACTAGAGGACAAATTAAAGTGAAGAACAAAATGTTTACCCCACGCAGTGAAGACAGTGGGAGGGGTCTTGGAATATTACAATGGTTTAGGTCTGCAAGTCCCCTTAAAGAGATCAGTTAATACAGGTGACACATGTTCTGTGGCCTTCAGGGTCACCAGATCACAAACCCAATACTGTAAATGTCCTGACCTGTTAGAGAGCACTTTACACCACCCCTCAGATGCAAACGCCTACTGAGGGAATAGGCTTACTTATTGGATGAATGGTGTCCCTCGCCACAAGAGTTCCATAGACTTAGATGAATGTCAAGCCATTCCAACACGCATTTTGTTACCCTTCTCTTTATTTTGTCACCCACCTGTAGATGTCCAGATAACTTGAGTGATTACAAGTTAAATTACATCTTCCATCCAACCAACCAAGTATTTTTTAGTAATTACGAGTCAGTTACAACAGCTGTAAATCTGCCCACCTACTGTAATATTGACTGGCAACCCAGAATAATGATGCTTTCACTGTACACTGTAGCTCTTCCAGCTAAACAGCTTTAACTTTATAGTGGAGTGGATGTGCAACTTCAAAGCTTCAAGTCCTAGAGATCAAAATTAAATTACAGTAGTATCACACTTTAAAGTATCACACTGAAAAGGTGACAAGATATTCTCAAAATTGTAAGAACCGACTGTCATCTAGACTTGACACACACTGAACCCTCTGCAACTTTAAATAAAATAGTCAATCCTTCAGCCCTAATTCAGAAAGAAGAAAGTTGCTTGATTTGATAAAAATTGCATACCTACATCCAACATATTTAGTCCGACATACGCACGGAGTCAGATAACCATCACTATATCTTCATCGATATTTTCCTACTTTCAATTGCAAGTTACAAATTATTTACCAATTCAGCTGTCTTACAATGATCAGTTTTGAAGACAATCCTTTCTTTTCAGTCAAATTCAAATTTCTTTTTTTTTCACATTAGTTCAGTTTAAAAAGAAGTTAAGCAATGTGGCCACTTTTATTCAGAAGATTTAAAGCATGAAATTAAATTCCAAGTAAGGGAGTGACATAAGAACACGTTTAGGCAAATGAGCATGTAAACTGGGCCAACTAATACACAGGAGTAAGACAGGGAGAAAATAAAAAGAAATGAGGAGGTTGGAATCAGACACGGTAATGAGAAAGCCAGGCTGTCATAAACATGAGTCCCATGCACATCCAGCATGTCCTCAGTGACAGCAGTTGTCATCTGGAGCAGCACATTAAACTAACAAAAACAAATACAGCCATTTAGGACCTATCACACTACAAGGCATCAATACTTGATGAGAGTGTCTGTTTAAAGATGTCTAGGTTCCAAGAATTCAACATCAGAGAATCATAGGAAACCAGAGGCATGAAGGCATAAAGGACACGCACGTCCCGTGAAAACCGACTAATAAAATTCTGATTAAATGGTTCACGCAGAACTAAGTTACAGGCTTCTGAAATCCCGCACAATGGTATTGACTGTCTTACCCTCATTTAAAAATTAACCAATGGCAATGCCTCAGCCGGGAATATTTTGTTTCAAGCAAGCACTTTCAGCAGTTGACACAGCATTTAACTAGCAGCACAGGTCGAAAGTAACCATCTTGCTGCTATAGCTTGCAAATTATTTGTCTTGTTTTATTTTTACTTTATTATAATGGCCACACTACTCACTTATGTGGTGCTGGTGATCAAACACGTCCGATGTAAATGACCTAAGTTAGCCCAAGGATGTGCATGGACACGTGCTCTAAGTGTGGTGGGTTTCCTAGAAAGTACTGTTTATAGGCATGTTCAAACACTACACCTCGGCCTCACCGAAAAGGCAGTAGCATTACTCTTATAAAAGTGAAACAGATTTATATATGTTCATGTGCGGTCCTGTGTGAAATAAGAATCCGAATCATCTTTATCTAGCCAAGTTTGTGCACACAAACAAGGAATTTGACTCCGGTTCACTTGCTTGTTGCTTCATTACCAGACTTTGTATTGAGAGTTTGGAACAAAACACCCCTATTAGAGTGTGTGTCGCTGGTGTCATGAAGAACACTAATGTGCTGCTACAGGGAGCTTTTTGAACACAGATCTCCTCTCCTCAACATTTTCACTACAAAAAACATTCATATTATCAGCATTAATAAGAATTCATCTCATTCACTACATTACAAACTGTCATTAGAGTAAAATACCCAAATAATACAGTAGCCATGTGTGAGTTACATCACTGCTGGCCAGGAACAGATTACACAGGCTGTTTTCTTGCTTAATTGCAGTCACGACCCTGAAATTGATAGATGGACTAGTAAATGAATAAGTGTTCAATGCTGAATCCACATCAAACATCACATTTAGGAGCTAAAATGGAAAACTGTGTGGGTAACTTAGCAGCCTAAAATGTGCTGGCTGTCACTGGTTGCACGTGTCACTTCCCAAACTACCGCGATTAAAATAAGCAGCGTGGATCCCAAACTCACCGAGCAATTGCACACGGAGGGGCTCTGCAAAAATCTAGCACTGAGAACATCCCACTGCACATATCAACCATCAAGGTCAGGCATTAAGCAACTTTGATCTGCTAAAAATCCTAAACCCATTTTATCCCTGGCTTCGTCTAATAGTGTTTTACCTTCCACAAGAACAAAGAGCTAACATTTAAAAATAAAATGATGGAAAACTTTAAAAAAGGAAAAGAAAGGAAAATAGAACCTCTTTGTGGAATTTTCAGTTACCACTTCATGGCTTAGACCTCCCTACAAACTGTGTCAAATTTAATATTTTTTACACATAATTTGGTGTGATGCTGTACCAAAAGCATGAGGACCAATGTGTAATGATTGCTTACTGCCAGATATATTACAAAGGAATTTCAGCACAGCCTTCTTTACATGAGCTGGCTTGACAAGAACTAAAACCCCCGTTGAAGGTAACAGGTATCACAACAGCGCTTTTCAACTTTCTCTGTTCTGCGCGCTCACGTAGAAAAGGGCACTTCACGTGTCATGTGACTCTTTGTTTGCGCAAAATAAAAACTATGAGTGCTACCTACTCCAGTCATATACATTATCTGATGATGCTGATGATCAAATGGTGACAAAAATCCATGAACAGAAAAATATGAGTAAAATGTAACAAGTGTTGCAAATAAGATGAGCGATTATTGCTAAATAAAATCATGAATCTTGTGATTTAGTGCACACAGTGGTAAAACAAACGTCTTATTTCAAGTTAATTATTTTAAAGCTGAGCACGTTTCCTTACGTGGCAGCGGCACATTAGCGCTCTGAAAACTTTAAACTGGTACATTTAAACAAAGTTTACTTTCGCTTTAGTTTGTCAGCAGATCAAGGTGAAACTCATTTATTGATTGAACAGGTGTTCTAGTAGCTGCACTTCTAGCAGTGTTAGAGACTCAGCAGCAGATTACGATAAAGTACAGAAACAACCAAATGAATACATACACTCTTCCTGACAATGCAATGCACAGTTTTCACTGATGTAACTTTACAGCTGGGCTTCATTTATGATGTTAGCAATTTCTTGCACATATGAATCATTTTCACCCAGCACAGAATCTATACTGCACTTATAACGTGCTGTCATACTGAAAAACAGTAGAGGTGGGTTTCAAAGTGGCTTGCAAACTGTCTTGGACAGCCTTGCAGACTTGGGCAACCTAAATACAACGATTAAACAAAAAAAGCCACATAATATTTACATAATAGTGAAAGCTTTTCTAATTGGGAATATTTTAGCTTTCCAGTTTTCTCTATTTGTAAAAATCAACATTTTGGAGGTCTTAGCTGAAGATAACAACTCTGGACATTTTATACTATTTTCTAACATTTTCATTTAGGCTTGACTGAATAAAGGAAGATAAATGGAGCAACCTGTCTGAGTTGATTATGCGATGCAAATTTCAAACAACTTTGAGATATGTAGACCCAAATGATACTGACTAAACCTGAGGCTTCTGTGGGACGTGGAGAGGTGGTAATCAAACCTCCAGATGAGTTTCATCAGTCTCATAAAGTTGTATTTCTACGTGCTGTGGGCAGCTGCACACTACCTGCTCAGTAACAAACAGCAGACAGTCAGTGACTAGTCAGTGGATATATTTGAGCTTAGCAGCTAAAGAGGTATCTCTCTCATGAGTTGGCAGTGAGAACAGGGCTAAACAAAGACTACTGCACAAAGAACTGTCAGATGGCCAGAAACATGACTCAAACTGAATCCCATTGTTTCTTCGTGTCCTCTGGATGTGTAAGCAGGTAACATGACCACGATATTTACTTCTTAAAAAATGCTTTGGGGAATGACAGTGCGCTACATATTATCATCCATCCAGACTGACTGGTTTATGGCAGTATGTAGATGCCTTGCTACATCTGGCTTTCCTCTGTTGCTCATGAACACCACACTGAGAGAGAAAAACCCGCCGCAGATGCAATTACACCATATCGATTCTTGTTGAAGGACAGCCTCTTTAATCACTACTACCCTCCACCACCACCAACAACACTCGGATATAACAACACACACCTAGACAAATAAACAAACTACATTATTTTCCTATCTATAATATATTCTGCACTGCTGCACTGGCCCCTTTGCCCCATAGGGATCATTGAAGATTAATCTTATCATAGTGTTGTCATACGGTAATGAAAATCCAGGGCAGGAGCGAATGCAGCCAGGACCACACTAATGCAACCATCTCCACAGGAGTAGTTACTGATGACATTAGTTTGAACGATGACAAGAACCACAGAGGCCATAGAAGACCAATAAGCCATAAAGCCTACTTGTGTGCTTGTGCTAACTCAACCCTATCAGCCATGTTAACTCAACCCACAGCCTGAATGCATTTCCATTTTGCAGAGACAAAGAAGGGCTATCGGCTTGCCTGGGCTCATCATTCCGGGCTCAAGATGATACACCAGAGGAGAGACTGGAAAAAACCTCTCATCCTCCTCCCATCCACACTGTCTGCAGAACACAAGCCTTTGTTTCATTGTTCTTGAATGGCAGAGCAAGAAGTGTGTGTGTGTGTGTCTGTGTGCCTAAATATAGCTGGTGCTTTCTCAAACACAGCAGCTTTTCTATAATGCCTGGATGAGGGCACTCTGATAGAGACTGAAACTACAGATGAGTGAACAGAAAGGGCCAGTGGAAAGAAAGGCAGTTTAACAGATGGAGATTTGAGCTGACATGTCAGGGTGATGACATTTAAGTTAAGAGTCATATCTGTCCCTCTCTGACCATTTACAAGTGCCAGATGAGGCAACTGCTTCTAGTAGCTAGAGGTTGGCCTCAAGCTGTATTTCAGAGCAAATTGAAATCTAGGGTGAACTTTTTCTGATTTTAATAGAACAAGATAATTTGCAGCTTAAACTTTTTGGTTCCCATGGGTAGTCTGATTGGTCAGAGCAGACTATGGCTGCATGCACGTAAAGAGCTTTGCTCGATTGTGGTCAGTTATTCGTTACCAATCATTAATGTATCAGTAATTGAGCTTTGAAATTTTTTTCAAATGAAAAAAAGGTCTCATCTGGAGTTTTCTACTCATCCACCAAGCACACCAAAACAACAGCAGAAAGCTTCCCAGAGTGCAACTCACAATGTACTCAGCATGTACCTCTTTACTACCTACATGCTGCAGTAATTTTCATAGTAGTCTCAGTAAGCAACACCATTAACAGTAATGGACTGGTTCTTATATAGCGCTTTTCTACTCTGCATCTGCACTCAAAGCACGTTACACAACAGAACACACTATGGATGCACCGGAGATCAGCTTGGTGTTAGTATCTTGCAGACTGGAGCAGACGGGGATCAAACCACCAACCTCCCAATTAGTAGGTGACCTGCTCTACTGCCTGAGCTACAGCTAATGCCGAGTTAGAAAATCTCAACTCATAAGGATTAATAACTAGTCCTTGGACAAGTAACTAGAACTTGTTACTAGTAAAGAAATTCCCCGCTTTGTGACACATGATGTGTGTCATGTGTTGAAAGTAGCTAAACACCAGAGATGTCAAACTCATTTTACACTGTGGACCACATACTGGTGAAAATACCTTTTCTGTCAGTGTAAACAAGCTTACCTGCATGTTTAGTCCCTGAGATATGTCAATAAGAAAAAAAGTGTACATCTACATTTTTCTACATGATGCAGTTATAAAATTACAGAAAATTCTGATAGGCCATAGCCTGTCCAGTAATTGTGAACATTTAAGTTTTTGTTAATTCACAGAAAATGCCCTTTTTTAAATTACAGTGTTCACAGAAAAATAAATAAAGTAAAGAAAACAGACATTTCTGTCATTTAATTTTTCAGGTATTATTATTACTTTTATTATTATTATCATTTTCATTACAAATGGAATATGAATGGGGGAGGTCTTTATCAGTGGGACTAGCTGTAACATGAAAATACAGTCCAAAATGTATGCCCTCCTTCACATTTTCTAAAGATGTCCAGTGAACTGTAATGGGGACTTTGCCGAACAGATTCTGACTCCTGGACCTTATGTTTGACACCCCTGGTATACACTATCCAACTGGAAGTGGAAAGAGAAATAGCTGAAGCTGATGAGCATAGGCCTTGCATGCTACGAGTCAAGCATTAAAAAAGAAAATCAAAAACCTGCAAAGTTTTTGCAAAGGTAGACTTCTCATAATGAATTTATTATTCATTTCTGTCATTGTAGAAATGTAGAAATTATGACCTTGTGAGAACAGATACAAAGCTAGTCAAACAGTTAAGACTGTGGCTTCATTCAGTTCTGCTTTAGATGTTAACAACTAGAAAATGAGTTTTAATGTATCACCTATTTGCAATGTCACATTAGAAAAATATCTTTTTCATTTTTAGTACAAAATTCTGAGTTTGAATTGGGTTTCCTATCACTGCCTTCTTAAACACTGTCCAATAAAACCCAAAAAGTTTATTTATTTTTAAAAGAGTTTTGCTTCCTGGGTTTGAACCTTTCTTACCTTTTTTTTCTTCAACAACTACTTTCATTCTTCATGTGCAAGTGTCTGAAAGTGGCTGCTACCTCTTCATCCCTTACTCAAGCAGGGCCGTACACATTGCATGGACACACTTCATGAAGACAAAATCAGGTAACACTTCATATGTACTCAGTCCCACAGCTTGACCTATAGGGTAAACCTTACACGATGAGACTGTTGTCTCTGTGCAAGTATGAAAAAAGTGAGTTGGAAGTTTTAAGGTATTACAGAAGTTATTTTGTTATGAAATATTGCAATTCCCTTCTTGGCACACACACCTAGTTTCCTGTATCCTTGAGTTTCGCTGGCACTCATTAAATGCACCAGAAAAATAAAACATGCAAATGGATCTGCTGTGGGTCTTCATCATTTTGAATGCCAGCCTTAAGATATTGTGGATGATAGTCTTAATTATCATATGTGGTGGAATAAAAATATCCCAACAGACAAATTATGGCCTAGATAGAGACTCTTCATTGCAGCAATATGTACTGCATTTGTAGTTCTGATATTTTCACCTCATCTTGCATTTGGACCACCTTCAATAGGCTTTGGCATCTAGAAATCCCACAGTGGTGAGACAATAACAACATCTTACTTACTTCTAAGTCCTTGAAAGGGAGACATAACGTCATTAATCTCTACTTCAATGACACAAAGCAACTTTAACATGTTTTAGAGATGCACTCAGTCTTTAACTGGGTAGACTTTGGAGAAACATTGGCAGCTTGCATTGAGATAAAGTCGGATGAGCAACAAACAGCATCCACACAGTCGATGCAATAGGCAGAAATCACAAATGAAAGTTAGGCTTTAACTGAGCCCGCTTTACAGAACAGTCATCGTAAAACACCGACCAGGCACGCATAAAAGAAGAGCTGAAATTTACTGCTCGGATCTAATTTTACAATGCTTTGATTTAATATAATGAATAATACACGTTTTTTGAAGCTATTAGAGTAACAAATGGCATGGTTGAAAAACGAAGGCCATGCAGAAGTACCCAAAACTACAGTTCTTTTTCTGAGTGAGTCAGTTTGCATAAACTCCTACTGCATGTTAAAATGCCCAACTTTACAACATTAAAATAAATATAGGTGTAGGTGAGGTGTCTTGGGCATCTGAACCCTGATGAGACCCTGTGGCAGACATGCTGGAGACAGTAGGTCTCTTGACTCTTGTCTCTTTCTCTCTCCTTTGTAGTGGGTAGCGCTAGAGGAGATGACTGGGAAGAAATGGGCAAGAAAATCTACTGTGAAGCTTAGAAAAGTGAAGAAAGTGAAGGAATAAAAATAAAAAGATACAGTTACTACCTCTGTGAAGGGCGATAAACCCATGTGAAGTTGCTGTTTAAGAAATTCTTAACAGCATAGGAATTAAAAGAAGCTATGAATTGACTGTATTTACAGGTCAACTGTGAGGCTATGAGGCCTGTGGAGAATTAAACTGAAAAGGATGGAAAAATTCAGAAGCTGATGTTGCATCAGAGTATTTGGCCTCGATAAAAATGTGGGAAAATCAAATGCTACATAATTCATGCCATCACTACTCAAAGAAATAACAATGGACAAATATCTCGCTGGACCACTTAAAGTCAAAAACAAGCATAGACTCAGACGGGCAGCAATGTCAGCTCCAAGACTGATGATTATAAGACTGCACAGGTAAAGAATGAAAGGAAAGAATCATCTGCCACCAAAGGTGAGAACTCAAGCATTGAGTTAGTGTTATTATTAAAGTAATAATAGTAATTAGCAAATATTATTAAAACTGAATTTATAATGAATAATGAAAGAGATAATGAAACTAGAATCCTAACACGTTTTATATTTGAGTTTACTTACTCAGCTTGTAACAACAGAGGATAAAACTATAGCTAACACACTTTATGTTTGTTATGGACCTCGTATATTAGCCAAACCCAATAATAGTGATTTCAGAGATGAGCAGAGGTCTGCCAAGGATCAGACTGATTGCTTGACAGTGTTTACTGACTGTATTTCAACATGTTGATGGATGTTAACATGAAATGCTGTCAGAATACACTAAAATCTGAACTCAGTCTAGATTTAACTTTAATTAAAATAAACTCAGTGTCCTGGGTTCTGTACCAATACTATATATTTAAGAATATATTAGAATTTATTGTAGAAAGATTAGAACTGCTGCTTGCATTTGTCATGCAGTCCTATAGAATAAGATAGGGAACGGGCTTAATCAATAACAAACTATAAGATGTCGTATTGCAAACAGGCTTCAGCTACCATTTTTGCATCTACACCACTGTTTAAAATGTCTTACAAATATTACCCATGTGCATCACTATCTCAGGTGCAGTGACCAGTGCCAACCAGCCTCATCTCTTAGAATGACTGAAGCCTCTGAGGTCCAGTTACCTTCCTGGAGGAGGAAGTGTTCTGGCCAGTTAGTGACTCAGGCAACCCTTCCATCTCCTGATGAGTGTAGCTAGTCATTGCCTTTGATTGGGACACTGGAGAATGAAAAGTCCAGAGACATAAATGACTAAATTGGCTCACTTCCCAGTTGTCCCACCTTCAGGAGAGTGCTCAGTCACTCAAGAGAACAGCTGTGACGTCGCCAGCTCTTTACCTCAACCTCCGCCCCCCTCTGACTTCTCTCCTTCCCAAGCCCTGGCACTTTAGCCATCATCAAACACTGTCACATTAGGTTGTGAAACCCAAGCCAAGAGTGCAGCATTAGAATACAAACAATTTAATGAGCAGAGCAACATTTCTCTTTTTATAAGCAGAAGTGCTAGTGGCAATTTTCTGATTTTGTCTCCCTGAAGACAAGCGCTGCTCTGAGGAGTAATTACAGATTCTGGGTACACCATTATGCCGGGAAGCTATCACAATGAGTTTTTCGCCACTTAAGTCAGTTATAACATTGTGTTTCTTTCAAAGGGAAAATTTAAAGCTTCTCCATAGCATCGCTGCTTATTAGCTACACAGTTCAGCTCATTTGAGCTTCTGGTAGGCTTGAGAATTTCAATTCAGTTTTATTTATATACCACCAAATCACAACAACATCTGCCTCAAGGTGCCTTACATTGGAAGGTAAAGACAGAGACGGAGAAAACCCCAGTAATTAAGACAACCCCCGAGGAGCAACCACTTGGAGAGAGTGGAGAGGAAAAACTCCCTTTTAACAGGAAGAAACCTCTGGCAGAAACAGGCTCAGGGAGCAGCAGCCATCTGCTGCAACTGACTGGGTGCAATTAGAGGGAGATAGGACAAAAGACACACTGAGGAAGAGAGCCAGAATTCTTGAACTAGTACTGAAGTAGCTAAACACGATGTACCTGTTAACTGTTAAGACTGGTATACTTCTACCCATTTATATATTGTATACAAAGAAAGATATCAGTTTCTCTATTCTCAGAAATGCATTTTCGTAGCATCTGCTTGGTAATTGACTATAATATTATTATCCAGCTGTTTATCAAAACTCTCCCCCTGATCCCCTGACATAGCCAACACAGCGAACACAGCTCTGGTCTTCCGTTGTGTACCGTAACTAAGGTTACAGCCAACTTCATAGTTTAATCTGTGTAGTAAGAAAGAGAAAATGTCAGTAGATTTCTTTGCATAAACTTCCATGGCACTTCATTTAGCTGTTGTTGGGGTATTTCAAGCTGAACCAGAGTGGTTGACACACAACAGCGCTATCAATGACAGCTAGCATACTGTGCTCTGTAGCACTCTGTAGCACTAGTATTTAAAAAACAGTTTTATGTCTCAGTAACAGTCCACTTGAAATCAGCATAACAAAACAGCATTACTAGATGCAGATTTCAGGTCAAATAGGGCATTTACCACTGACTCATTAGCACAAGTGCCACTTAAGCAAACACATTCACTTTGTAGCCACTTAATGATATGAATCACACCACGTGCCACTGACTCCATCTCCAGGGATTTGCATCTGAATAAAAGCATTGTGTTTGCTGTCAGAGACCTGCCTTGGTGCAGGTCTTACACTGAAGTAACAATTCCTTACTTCTCTTTCTAGGAGCCAGTACAGACAGTACTGATGCTCTGGATTTATTTGGTGCTCAGGTATGGGTAGTAATCCCTACAAACCTGGACAAACTAAAACTTGTCTTAGTGGGTGCAATCCATCGAGGACAAGGTTAAGACAAAGTGGTGGTACAAACACAGGGTAAGAAAAGCTTTAGCCTGGAAGCTATGTTTTTGTGCTCGTTTTCAGTCTCACAAAGCCAGTCCTCCTCTCACAGCATATCTCTCACAGTAGGATTATAGTCAGGGAAATATCCACTGCAACTGCCTGAGCTGGGCAGCTTGAATTTTGACAAATTCCTTAAGTATAGGTAGCAACCAGCCTTTTTAGCTAAATGGACCTTAGCTCTTATGGTCATGCGGTACCTAACCTGTGATCAGGTAAGAGGTAGTGTTTGTCTTAGAAGCATCAACTTCACAAGCTTGTTTTTAATGTCAATAAAAACTACACAAAATGTCCATTCCTTGTCCAAATACTTGAGGCACACAGTGATGCTTTCTCTTGGGATGAAGCTGTACACAAGTTGTCACATTGTTTCCTGCTCTGGGGACTGTACTGTACTGAAATTGAAAAGTGTCGGGCCTTTGTGCAGATCCACACATCGGACACTGCTAAAACACAAACCCAGGGCAATAGGAACCAGGGCTAGACAACCAGACTAATGTCTAAGTCGCTGTTAAATGGTTTTAGAACTCAAAAATTCTCCTCCTTTTCATAGGACAGTAATTCAAAACAATTCTACAGAACCAACACATTTTCTAATTGATGACAGTTCATCAAGTCAGGTTTATGCATGATTTCATATTCACAGCGATGGCAGCAGCCTTAGATAGAGTCCCACAAAGTGCTTGCCATACTGACACCTTTAAAAGTAGAACATTATCCTTCCAAACATACAATGTGGCAATCACACTTTTAACAGCAAAGAAGAGACATTTGGGCATTATTATAATATGTGGCTACTTTGGACACATAACCTGCAGTAACAACACAAGCAAGTGATCTGTGGTTCCGATCTGACCCAAAAGTCATGGGCTGGGTTTGACATGGGTTACACCAAGATTTGTTTTATCACAATACACCTAATGTGTGCCTAATATATGCCGCACCTATGACTAGCTCACCCTGAGTCAACACTGTCTGTCATTCGATTCATCTGTGAAGTTGGAACGGAGTTCTTGGAAAGGATACTGCTTGCTGTAGATGACATTTTGTCCAACCTAGATCATTAGTTCAAATGTACTGACTGACTCAGAGGCATCTACTTAAAATAACATCGTTTTGTTTTGGTTTGTTTTGCTTTTTTTTTTTTCCAGCCAAGACTTACAAAGTCTTGTGGGTCTCGTCTGCTGTGGCTGAAAAATGAAGCCAAAGCAGAAGTGCCAGATAGTTTCCTCAAGTGACCACTTAAGTCTGGGTCCAAAAGCAAGTCAATCCCCATTAACGCCAATGTTTTTACAGCCTGGTACAAAAAACACTTTGACTTTTGTGCTGTGAGTGACGGACGTTCCGACATGCAGTAGGCAGCTGTCTGTTAGGCCTGACCTCAGTAATCTCAGTACCTTAACTGGACCTCTAGACTGTGTATAACTTGCTGTCAATACCTTTTGGAGCATTTTAATTGAATTATTTGTAACACGATCCACTGTGTGATGCAAGTCATTCAAAAAGTTTGTGTATCAGTTTTGTTGAGTGAAATTTTAGTATTTTACGTGGGTATGTACTCGCACAGGATGGAGTACTAAGTTGTACTACTCAGCACTCCAAATATATTCACTTCTGGCTTCCACAAACCAACATGTCAGAGTTAAAACCAATAGGTGATGTCACAGTAGAGCTGACCACAGTAAGTAAAGTAGAAAACTGTGGGCAAGAGCTGCACAGTTAGGTATTCCTGCAGACATATAAACACAGAGGAAGGCAACTTTGCCTCCACTTATGCCTTCCATTGAGTGCAGCACGAACAGCCTTTCAAGCTTCTCCATTAAGAGGACACTACTCTCGATTTGGCTCTTTATCCTGACACTTATGCTCTCAAACAGATTACACCCCATGTCTCCTGTTTCAGCCCTCCTTCCTTATTTCTCTCTTCTTCCTAACAGCTTGGCCTGCTATCTTCCCAAGGAGCTGATTATGGCCCTACAGAAAGGCTCGCTACACATCCACGAGACGCTACCACAGATGGTAAATGGCCTTTCCCTGTCTTTCTCTCTCTCTCTCTCCCCCTTTCGCTCATCCTCCCCACAATGCCTACATTCCATCCCTCTGGGCTCGGAAAAAGAGGAGCGTGTTGCAAATTTGCCCAAAGTGGGACATCATATTGTAGAGTGAGCAGAAAAATGCTGCAACGGAACATCCCGTCCATTAGAAGAGTACACATCAGCACCCATTTCACCACCACAACGGAAATGCTACCTATTAGCACGAGGGAGGGGGGAGTGAAGGAAAGAAAGAGGGGGGCTGACAGTACTGACGTTAAGATTTGACTTTGTTGCAAAAACTGCAGAGACACAGTGGCACAGACACTCCCTGTCTTCTCTCTCTTCTCACTACTTCCCTTCTATCCCCAGAGTCCCTCATCACATCCTCCCCACTGACATGAACTGATACTCAGGTGGACTACTTTCAAGCTGTCATGCGTGCCAGTATGACAACCTATCATTACTCCCGTCCTAAACAAAAACTACAGTACGCACACTATGCTCGCATATAAATCAAATCCATTCCCTCTAAATGCACATATGCTGACGCCCTTGCACATCTGTACATTGTACAGTATTACGTGTGTATGTGTGGTGTGTCTGGGGAATACTATTCATGCTCATTTACACACACGCGAACAGAAGGGATGCAGCTGAGGCAAGGGAAGAAAGGAGGAGGTGGAGGCGGGGTGGGGGTGATGACAAGGGATGCAGGACAAAACAAGCGCCAATCTCAGTCTTGCTCTTACCTTCCAGGAGGAAACAGCTCACCTGGATGCCTCTGAAGAGCAGACAGAACGCATTCAGGCCAACCTCTCTTCCTGCAAACCAGCTCAAAACATCGCCCTCCCTCCCTCCCTCCCTCCTTCTCTCTCTCGCTCTCTCTCTCACTCTCTCTCTCCCTTCCCTCTCTTCCGCTCCCTTTTGCAAGCTGGAAATGATGAGATTGTACTATAAGCAGAGGGGGGAGTGAAATTAGACACGGATCAGGGTATTAGGAGGCTACGTTGCTTCTGGCCGAGCGCCCTCTGTGGCTCATAAGGGACAGGGAGGTAATGATGGAGGAGGTGGTGGAGTGGAGGGGTTTGTTAGAAATGGATGCAACACAGCAACACAGAAGAGCAAGAGCCTGACAGCGAGGACATCCTGGAATCCTTGAGGACCCCTGCTCTTCTCTGAGATGGTACAGCCCAGAGGAGTATGAGGAAGCAAACAGTATCTAAACCAGCAGCAGCAGCTAGCCAGTTGAAACTACCGTGCCATTTGTGCCATTTGTCAGCCACAACCTGTGTGTGTGTGTGTGTGTGTGTGTGTGTGTGTGAGAGAGAGAGAGAGAGAGAGAGAGAGAGAGAGAGAGAGAGAGAATCTGAGCTGAGCTAAGTAAAGTAAAGATGAGCTGTGTTGATTACAGGGCTACAGCC
>VVHJ01045519.1:0-13436 GCA_015107715.1 Tylochromis polylepis
AACTCCCCAATCTTAATCCCATTGAGAACTTGTGGTCAATCCTCAAGAGGTGGGTGGACAAACAAAAACCCACTAATTCTGACAAACTCCAAGAAGTGATTATGACAGAATGGGTTGCTATCAGTCAGGATTTGGCCCAGAAGTTGATTGAGAGCATGCCCAGTCGAATTGCAGAGGTCCTGAAAAAGAAGGGCCAACACTGCAAATACTGACTCTTTGCATAAATGTCATGTAATTGTCAATAAAAGCCTTTGAAACGCATGAAGTGCTTGTTATTGTATTTCAGTACATCACAGAAACAACTGACACAAAGATCTAAAAGCAGTTTTGCAGCAAACTTTGTGAAAACTAATATTTGTGTCATTCTCAAAACTTTTGGCCATGACTGTACATGGTAACACTGGATGAGTCAAGTCAAAAGTGACTACTCAATGCAAAAATATCAATAGAAGACAGCTAGCACTGAAGCTGGAGATCCAGATGCTACAGGACAGTGGGAACAATAGTGAGGAGTATGGAAATAACGAGCAAACCGCGGGAGAAGACAACAGTGTCACTGAACTAGATGTCCAGCCATGTCTCAGATGCATCTAATGAGGTGAGGATGAAGATTATGGCCAGACATAAGATAGCCACCCAAACCAGAGCACAACTCCCTTGTCTCACTGACAAAGTTTCAGATATGACCGCTGCTCTATGCATCATCCCACTACCAGAAACAGTGAGCTCAGTA
This sequence comes from Tylochromis polylepis, assembly GCA_015107715.1. Taxonomy (NCBI): domain Eukaryota; kingdom Metazoa; phylum Chordata; class Actinopteri; order Cichliformes; family Cichlidae; genus Tylochromis; species Tylochromis polylepis. The sequence goes on from VVHJ01045519.1 coordinate 734, forward strand.
ACCCAAGAAGTACTTGGGTATAAGATTAAGCATGTGTGCGAGGAAGTCCTCCATGGAGAAGAAGGCTGAAAGCCAAAATCAAGGTAGCCTGGAGGATTAAGTGGTTAAGTGAGGTGCAGAAGAGCCCTGAATGAACAAGAGGTACAACAAGATGCTCCTAACTGAGAGGCTAGAAGCTGCCAAACAAAGACTCACAGCTCTACCCACCAGGCTGAAGAGAAACACCAAAGAAGCAGAAAGGGCAGCACAGAGCATCTGATCATGGCAGCACAAGAACAGATCTTTAGCAACAGATCCATAATGGTAGGAGTCTACTGCTGAGAGAACCCAAGTTGCAAACTGTGCAAAGGTCCTCCAGAGACTATCCAGCAAGCAGGATGAAGGATTAAAAGGATTAAGGATTAAAAGTTTTAATATTCGTCACATACATAGTCATACAAGTACAACATGCAGTGAAAATTGACTTGTCCGAAGGAGGGGGGAGGACAGGCTGCAGACGTAGCCGCGCCTGTCCCAGGTGCAAGCTGGGCCCACATACACTGAGAGGCACAACTAAGTGGCTGGGATAGTGTACAGGAACATTTGTACTACATATGGATTAGAAGTCTCCAAGTCCTGATTGACGACACCACCAAAGTCGGTTCGTTGAGAACAACAGGTTTAACTAAGGTCCTGTGGGACTTTGAATTCCAGACTAAATAACTGGACTTTGAATTCCAGTTATTTGGACTGGTGTTCACTCATCATAACTTGACTGGTCATGACTGTCGTTAAGTTTCCTAGAAACAACATATCTTTCATTAAAGCTAGCTGGAAGGCACTTCTCACATTCCTGACTGAGGCATGGCTTGACAAGTAGTCGAAAAATGTTTCTTTTCATGTGCCCAATTTAGCGCTGATTTACTTTTTATTGTGGGTTCTGCGTTTGCACATTTATCCCTGAAGATTAATTTTGGTACCTGAGTATCCTGATGACCAGCCAGTCGATAGCTGCTAGTCCAGAAGCCAGGGCTCAGCAGCTTTAGATGTTTCTGTCAGTTCTAATCAGTGTGATGGAGCAGAACACAGACAAACAGCGCAGTATTATACCACAAAGGTTGCTGCAGCACAAAGAAAACCATTACATCTCTTTGGCAAGTCGTAACTTGAAAATATAGTTCACATCTGCTTAGAAACCATTTTATCTGAAGTTTGGATGATTTTCTGGCAATTTTATTGCAATACTCAGATGCTCAGATAGTGTTTTAATTTAGTAGTTAAAAAAATACTTTAGCTGAATGAAAAGGTGTGCATAACACACGTCATGAACACAAGAGAGTCTTTATAAATGTCCACAGCTGATGTCAGTAAGTCAAAAAGTTTATGTGATTACACTTAACCATAAACCAAGAGAGGATAATGCAAGTGTTTGTCCTCAACTCTCTGATCTTTGTTTTTTCTCGTCAGGTGTATTTTTTTTAACACTATAGTGCCTTAAGATGATACATTGTAAATGGCTGCTATATAACTGAAAAACTGAATTGAAATAAAAACAAACAAACCTAATTATCATGCCTGATCAGGCATGTGCACAGAAAGACCCCAGGTTTGCTCAAGCACCTGCCCTTTAGGCTACTTGATAAGTGCCTATATGCAGGACAGCTCTTTGCTGATTTCTACTTTATAATTTTATATTTAGTTTTAAACTTGGCACATGGTATCAGTTCCCAGTTGTGTTTTTGCAATTCTGCTAGACCACACGTTTGATCTTTGTTTGGGGCAGCATTATATCTCAAAATTCCTTTTACTGGTGACAGCCAGGTAACAATAGTAAATAGTGTTGTCCTGATGTGAGCTTCACTGACTCTCATCAGACAGCCTACACTCACTACAGATGAACAGGGGTCAGAGCTGTTTGTTCTACAGCGTCCAGCATAGCTAGCATTATGAATTTGAATTGGGAAGTGTGAGAAAACATAATTCAATTGATTGCGATATGAAATCTTCTGACACCTAGTGGTGAGGTTTTGCACGCTTTTTTAACGTTAAATATTTTACATTATTTTAATACAGACTAACTTTTTATTGTGTATTTGTCATTTACTCTCATCTGTCCTGGATGAGACCATCTAGCATTATTGATACAGAATTATAGAATTTATTTGTTTTCTTTTATTATTAACTGATAGTAAAATATAATAAATAATGCATACTGCAATAAATAAAAAACTAAGTAAAAAGTAAAGGGTGTGCTACTATGAAGGTTCCTTTATTTTGGTTTGAGCTCCTGCCCCCAAAAATGTCTGTTTGCTGCTGTATACCTGATTATTCTACATCAACAGTCGTGTGCATCTAATCCATATAGTAACATTCTGTCAAGGTAAAGCAGCACTGAGTAGCTCCGTGCTGTATTGTACCATATTGAGGCAATCTGTCTTTGTTGCTTGTAATTTACATGGTAACGTGCTGGCATTGAGGGAGCCTATCAGAGAACCCCTGCGGAGCAGTGTGGGAGCTCTGCCTTTGCTCAGTAACAGCAGAGATGTGCACACTCTGACCTTGAAAAATATGTGAAATTCTCTCCTCTTCATCCTTATCTGCCTGCATCTATCAGATTCTCTGCAGAGTAAAAGCTGTCTTTTTACATGGATTTGCTTTCTTTTGAAATAGCTGGAGGGCTCTGACAAAACTCCATGCAAGTCTATTTTGGATGTGGGTAAAAATGACAGAAAATGTAAAAGTGAAATTAGGCATGTGATACATTTGTCACACTGGTAATAACATTTATAAATCCAGAACAAAGACCGAGGCAGCTTGGCAGATAGTAAAATGAGAATGTACCTTAGTTCAGGATGGTGTTGGCGCACTGCACAGGAACAAATTGGAAACACAAAAGATGACAAGAAGCAAGAAGGGGTGTACTACAAAGTGGGATTAATGGATTAGCAAGATGAGCTAAAACAAGGTTTTCAATGTCACAAAGGTGACTCCTTTTACCGTCTAAATTACTGTGAAAACGTATGCCCAACACATGACCTGGTCCTGTGTTTCACTTTAAAATTATCTGAACTTTTGAACTCACTGAATGAAGGACCATGTCATTCCTTTATTCCACTGGAAGAGGCAGTGCATTAAAATTCCAGCAGCACAATCTGTATGTATTGTCGTCATGGGAATTTGCACGTGTTCAGTTGCAGAACATGTGGAAATATGTTTTTGTGTTTGGTCTTTATTAGCTGGAAAATCTGTTTAATGCAGTTGAAACTGCACTGAATAAAATAGCAATTAGAAAATGTATTGTAGAGAATGCTACACATGTAAAATTGTGTAAGTCATTTCCACATCTCCTTCATTAGTGTATACAACCATGTCAAACCTGAATGCACTGAGTAGCCCACGATGCGTAGATATATGTCTTGCAGCTGTCACAGTTCTGTCAAGGTAAAGCAGTACTGAGCAGACACTCACTGGCAGAAGAAATGGGGTATCTGATATCCCCATGTTGGTGTTTTTTCTGCATCGTCATAATAATGCTGGTATGGGATCAACATTGAGAATGACCAATCATGTTGATTCTATGGGAAAAAAGAAAAACAAAACAATCATGTTCTGCCTTCTGGAACAAATGGTAAACATTTCAACTGTTTTCTTCATAAATTTATACAATATAATAAGCATATTATCAGAGTTATAGTTTTGTATTTTCTAATTAGTTTTTATTTTTATTTTAACTTTTTGTTTTTGATTCGGTTTAGTTTTAGTTCACTTCCAAAGCAGGTTTGGGTTTTTCACTTTAAATATTTCAGTGGTAAGATTTGGGAAAATGAATAAAAATAAAAAAAAAACACAGAACTTTTGGAAAGCATCTCAGAGTCTAATAACTAACTAAATGTTTTTTCAGATCTAGATTTAGTTTTTAGTTTAGTTATAACCTTGTATATTATCAAGTTAGGTTTGCTGTTAGACACATTTAGGTTACTCATGTTGTTTGCTAGTGAGTCTGATAACATTAGCTAACTTCTTAGCTAACGTCTCAGCTAATGCTCAGACAAAATCATTGCAATGTTGATCCCAGATCGGCGTTATTACGATGATATAGGAATAACACCAGCACAGCGATATCAGATAGTGTGGCACAATATTTTCAACTGTGAGTTAAAAAGTTTACCATTAGTCTGCGTGCGTACTATTAGCAGGTCAGCTTGTACCATATTCGTGATAATCAGACTGTGACTATGTTAAAAGTAGCAGTAAGTTTGATAGATTTGCTCCACTGTACCTACAGCCACACTGGAAAGCTTAATGCAGGGCTTAATGAAAGACCGACTGATACTTAGGAAATAAATCTCATTAGTCTGGAATGCTCAATAGTACATTAAACGATTATACAAGTAGGCTTACTGTCAGCAAATTAAAGCAATGTGATGAGGTGTGTTCTGCTCGAATCAGTGGATTCGTTTATGCGCTTTGGCATGTACCTTTTAACAAAGAGTGATGAGAGGCGGTTGTGTGTCCCATTTGTGGGTGTTGATTATCACTCACAGCTAGTGGTAATTATTCAGACTGTCATTCACACAGTATTTGGGGGCGCCTGATTGTAACAAGGGGCAACACAGCTTATTATGTTAATGTCTGTATGCATTAGCAGGGACTGTATACCCTGATTCGTGTGTACATAACCTACTCTAAAATGTTTTGACTAATTGATATTTGATAAATTGATGTTTTGTCGCTTCAGAATTAAGCAGCAGTACTCTGTCTTTAATTAATATGAATTTGTTAAGTACTTACAGTTTAATGCAGCATGATGATGTTGCACTTAATGTCATAGCAGGTGACTTTTAACTTACGATGCATTTCCACTTGAGGTTAGATTTCTTAAAATATACACCCCCATGCAGTCGAGGTAAAGTGTTTTATCAAAACCCAGCAGTGTGGAAAACGTAGGTGGCTTACTGCTAACAGCAGGTATTAATAGCTCATAATTTCCTTCTGTCTCATTATACCGCCGCCTTTTTTAGCTCTCTTGAGAGAAGCTTGTTGTTCAGGGTGTCATACAGTAAGAAAGCTATAAGCTGTTAACTTTCTGCTTGTCTGTTTACTCGTTGAGGAGGAATTCATCCAGATGTGAACTTTTGTCAAGAAGTTCTAACTGGCATTAGTAAACATGCTTGGTACAAGTTCAAAAAGGTTTCAAAAGGCAGGAGTAAACATAAGACAAATGCAGTAACTTTTATCCATTTGTATTTATATCTAGATGTGGTATGAGTACAATGAAATGGAAATCTAAGATTACTTGACTGTCAAAAGGTTTATTTAACATAATGACTCAATTTTCTGAGATGAGTTAAGAATGTACCGTGGTTTCATTCATTCAACTGGGGGATCGACACAAAGATAAATTGTTAAATTCGTTTGTATTTATTTTCTTACCTTTCTAATTCATACACATTTTCTCCAAATAGCCCTTAACAGTGCTCATCTGTGTTCTTAATCTGCAAAGACTTAAAAATGAATTCGGCTTGTAGTTTTTGCAGATTCTGCAGCTTCTTAAGATGCTCTTAGTATCCTCTTCAGTCTCTTCAGTCTCTTGAGCTCTTATTTCTAATATCGTTTTAAGTTAAGATGCTTTTGCAAAATGCCTGAAGGAAGCTACACTCACACCATCCTGAGTAAACGCCCAATAGCCCTGTGTTATTCTCAGCTACTTTATACGCAGCATACTTTACATACTTACATTCTTATCATCTGTTAGAAGCCTATAGACCAGCATAGACTTTCTTTCTAGCAAACTCAACAAACCTCAGCGAGAAACACCACAAGGCAGCCCAGCAGAAAACCCCCGGGGAAATATCAGGACATAACCTGAGAGATGAAAATGGAGAGAGGCAGAGAAAGGTGAGATGAGGTGAGAGACAGAATGTAAATGGCATTGAGAGAGAAAGACTGAAGGTGTGAGATAAGAGAAAGAAAAAGGGAGGTTCAAGGAGGAAATAGAAGGTAGAAGAGGGAGGAGGAGGAGGAGAGGTGAGCGGTGATAGTGAAGCAGAGAAATTCCATTTTGATGAAGGCAAATTGAATCAAGTCTGCAGTGGAGGCCTCGGGGCAGAGAGACAGATTGAGACGGTCATGTCAGCACAGAGAGATTACTGCCACTTGTGTGCGCGCGTGATGTGATGATTGCCTGCCATCACAATCATAAAATGTCGCACAAGAATATTTGTGCACACACTATGACTGCAACTCCGCCTATCATCAGGGTGAATGAACGGGCATGCGCACACACACCTGTGATAGTAACAGAAGAACAGGGAGAAACTCCGGAATAAAAAGGTGTCAAGGACAGGTACATGAGATTGTCTGCTAAAAAGTCACTAACAGGATTATACAGCAGGGATGCTGGTGTGGAGAAAGAAAAAAGCCAGCATGTGTTGGTGTAAAAGAATTCACAGCTTTGGTTTTAGGAAATTTTAAAAAAGACGTCACATTGAGAAAATCTGAAAAGTCATTCTGAGCACGTGTGCCGTGTCTCACATTTCTCACATCCTCCTCTCTGTCACATGTCACCTGTGCGGCAACTCCAGTCAAGGTTTTCAAGGCAGCGATTTAGAGCTATGTTTAAGCCATTTTAAGTGCAGCTGAAAATTTAAAAGCGGCATCAACCCAGTAATCGTAAATGATGTCAAGAAAAGCATGAAATTGAAGAAGAATGGGGGTTTCAGCTGACACATGTCAACACAGAAGGTGGAGCATGTTAGCAGAGTAGCATCTGTGATGTGTCATCTGTGTAGAACAGACTGTAAATTAGTGATGTGCGATACCGCTGATTTCCTTTCCGATCTGATACCAAGTAAAATTCAAGTTGATATCGACGATACTGATCCAATACTTTGTATAAGAACCTAATGTGTTTGGAAAATCAAAAGTGGTGTATTTCAAATCATAGCTTTCAAAGTGTTAAATTACAAAGAATTATCATAGAAGAAATAACACATTTTAAAAATATTCACACAACAATCACTCACTGAAAATAATAATGCAGCTGAGAAACATTTTATAAATACATGTTATTATTTATGAAATATTTTTGAGTTATATTTTTATTTTTTAAAGCCTACAGTAGCTGTTTTACTGCAAGTACACCATATATTTTAATGATACCTATCCCATATAATCCAGTTTAAATGCTCTACTACTACATCTTGACCTGACTAAATCTAGGCCAACTGAATTGTTATGAGGTGATTGCAGGGAGGCGCATATTACTCCAAGCTAAACTCATACAGCTGTTTATTGTAGCATATATTTATTTGATTACTTATTTCATAACCATATTTATTAATTTGAATGAATAGATTTTAAGGATGCAGGGGAATTCCCATGTTTAAACAAAAACACAAAAACCTAAGCCTAGACCTAAGTCACTGAAATAGGTCTGAGCTGAAATAGCTCCACAAGTGACTCCGCTTACAGTTAGCCATTATTGTCAACTGAGTGAGTGAGCACGCGTGAGCCGTGATGCATTTATACAGCCGTATTTCACATATCACAATGATAGGAGGAAGAAGAAGTAGTTCCTACCAATCATTTAGACCATCCCAGTAATAGTTTGACTTTCCACTGTGTTCCTGTTAATGATACCACAGGTAGTATAAAACATGGTCATAGCTTCCAGGTCAGAAAAACAAAGCCAGTGCAGAAGTGCCTTAAACCTGTATTATATGAAGGCTACAGGAAAACCTGTGCTGGGTTCAACACACCAAGTGTATCTTTCTGTTATCTAGACATCCCAACATTGGCAATCAGGATAAGCAGTCACACGAAGCTCAACTCACTAAGTTAACCCAGGATTTCCACTACGTGTTCACATGAACTGGGTGGTGTCAGCAACATCTGACCAATCTATAAGGGCCTTTCATGCATCCTATGACTATAATTGCCAACTTCTCCAATCAGAGACATTATCAGGTGATGATAAAATAGTGATTTAAAAATCTCTAAAGAACATGAAAAATATAACAGTTAAAATGAAAAAAAAAAACTGTTGCAAAAATGACACCTGATTAATGCTGCAGAAAATTGTAAATCTGGTGATTTAATGCACAGATAACAATTTTAATTAAATGTAATTGCCAGGCAGTGCCAGCCCCGCTAGAGGATCCTCAGGCCACCCTCATGAAGTCTGTTTCTGATTGTTTGATCACAGACATTCACAGCTCTAGCAGTAATCATCCTGTTCCTCATTGCACAAAGACGCAGATACTGGTCCTGTTGATGGATTAAGGACCTTCTACAGCCCTGTCCAGCTTTCCTAGAGTAACTGTCTGACTCCTGAAATCTCCTTCATGCTCTTGAGACTGTGCTGGCAGACACAGCAAACCTTCTGGCAAATCAAGGAACAAAGTTGCAGCTAAGACTCTATATTATTACCGATGCTCATCAGGGAAAGAAAACATTGCACGCTATTAAAAAACACTTTAGACCGTCCTACCTCTACCCGTTGAGTCCGCGCGATCTTTGAGGCATCGTGATGCTGTTTTGGAAAACTGATTGGTCAGTAGACAATGATTTCACACATGCTGATTTCTACTCTGGAACCTAACCTGGTCTGGATCACAAGTTCACATCATAAATTACTATGGCGATGTAGCCAGTTGAGAAGTGAACCATCTTCATACTTCACAAATACTTCTCGTATTTGTGTCTCATGTGTCTGTGGTGCAGAAAACCCAGGCTTAATCGTGAAGTTACCCAGATAAGACATCCTCCCTTGTAGTACAGACCTCTAATGGTGCTGTTGCTGCAAAAAGACCTCGGTTGTATACAAGTCTTTTGGAAAACAGCTTTCTGACTTGGCCGCTTCCAACACTTTCCTGCTGAGTTTATGGGCCCATCGTGGTTCATTCTGAATCAAAAATGAAGCTACATCCATCTTTTATACTGTCTGTGAGTAACACAGAACCTTGGAACTGGCACTTGTGACTCTTTCACATCTTAGCTAGCTACTGTAACTGCTCACAAGCGTCCATAAACTTAGCACAAGGAATCTCTTGTTTTCAAGTAGGTAAGGTGTTTTCTCACATGCACTGAAGCTCTGACATTTTCTAGAAGTAACCTGACAGAGCTGCATGTGAGAACGCAAATGTCCAGCACAGCTGGATCAGATTAAATGGGCCAAATCTGCCAGCTCCCTAAAACAAAGTCAGTCTGATGTCCAGTTGCTCCCACTGACACAATCTCAGGCATCCCTAACAATTAGCTGTAAGTGAGGAGGTTTCCTCTGTTGTGCTATTATTATTCTTTAGTTTCATGTTGTCTGCTTAATGTCAGAAAATATCAATTCTGAATAATATCCTGATGTGAATCTGAAGTTTGTGCTTCTGGTCGTGATTCTGGTGAACATTAATTATCAGATATATGTGTCTGCACATTGCACCTGTACAATTTATGGTCACAGCTTGCTATAAAAGGTTCCTGGCGTAATATTCTACACTGTCATCCAAATGTGGTCACTTTTGGCACTTAAAACAACAAAGCTGACGCTTCATGAAATCTAAAATTAATGAGTGTCAGTGGCTACATCATTTTTATATAGTGTATGTTTGAATTCCAACCGTTTATAAAAACTCTAAGGCTTGTAAAACATGCACTTTTGTACGGTTAGATAGGTGGGTGCCATTTGGTGTTTCATACTAAACGTTGCTCCAAGGAGTCAGCCGTTCACTTCTTTTGGAAACTATATGTCACGGTACTGGGTCTGGTGACCCAGTGTTTGTGTTTTTGGTTTAATATCCTTTGATTATTGTTATTCATGGTTTTGATTATCCTTATTTCTTAAGCTCCCCGTGATCGTAGTTCTCCCTCCCTCAGTGTTTATCTTAGCCTGTGTATAGTCTCTGTCTCCGTGTTTTCTCCGTGCCATTCATGTGTTCCTCGTTTCACATCGAGTCACTCTTGTTTCTGTGTTTGCTCATCTCCTGTGTCTCCCCTGTCAGCTGTCTCCTTCTCAAGTCCTCGTCTCCGCGCCTGTCTCCTGTTTCCTGTTTTACTTTGATAGTCTCACGTCCTTCGTTAATGTTTTCAGTTTTGCTTCCTCCACGTTGCATTATGTGTGATTGCTCCCAGCTGTGCTCTCCTCCTATGTCTGATTCCCTCGTTATTTAAGCCCTGTGTTTTCCTCTGTCCGTTGTTGCGTTGTGCCCTCTCTGCTGTGAGGTTTCCCCGTGCTCCTGGTTTCTGTTGTTACTCGTCAAATTCCTAGTCTCTAGTTTCTTTGTGCCTAGTTCTCTGTTTCCCAGTTCAGTTTCTTAGTTTCCAGTTATTATGTTTTGTTTCCTGTATTTTGCATTCGGGTTTTCACAGCACAATAGAAGCTGCCTCTTTTAGTCCATCCTTCCGTGTACGAGTCCTGCATCTGGGTCCTTCATTCTGCCTGCCACACAGCAAACCATGACACTATATTTTATTTTAAGCCTTTTATATATGAGACTCTTTTAGTGTGTGTGTGTGTTTGTGCCCTTGTGTACGTTTTCCAGAGATCTGACAGACTTATTTAAATTTCACCAGGATCTCTTGCTTTTATTTATTTGCAGAAAATCTGAGCATAGTTTGGTTGGCAGCAGTGGAAAACTAGAACTACTCTAGGTTTCCAAGAGGTTCGGTTATTATTTTAAAGGTCTGGAAATATCCACCACACCATCAATCCATTTAACAAAACAAATAGATAGAAAGGTTATCTGGCCAGTGTTACAACCAGAGAAAAAAAATTCTGTCCTTTTCCTAAACGTATTTGTGTCTCATGTGTCTGTGGTCTGGATGTTACCCTCATGTTTCGTTGCTGTACAGTATTCTCCTCATGAAATCAGTGCACAGAGCTCAACAATGCATCTGAGACCAATTCTTTCGAAGCAACTCAAGGAGAGTCGAGGAAAGAATTGTTTCTCATTCTGACTCATCCACATCACAGCGTCATCAGCATTTATCATCAGCAACAACAACAAGAGATGGTTTTGTTCTTTCTGCTGTGCGACTGAGCCCACTGTGCAGCTATATTTAGTTTGCCAGCTTGCTCCATAAAAACAGACCTAATGATGAAACTAGGGCAGCCCACAGTGGCAGAGCCCCTTGCAACCTGAAGCAATGCTCTCAGAAACCCTTGATGTTAATAATAACAACCTGCGTGCTTCATTTGTGTACCAGCTTTTTCTTTTTCTGCGTGAAAGGCATGTCCGTGAATTTTTTTTCCACAGTATGTTTGCAAACAGCAGTTAAATCTAAAGATTTGATCTTTTCTTGAATGAGTTTTCTAAGATGCACGTATGAGCAGGATGATGAAATAACACTGCAGAGAGGCCACTGGTTAGTATGCAAACACAGCAACAAAGGGTTGGATGTGGGATGACGCACACCTGGCTGCCATCTGTGTTTTCAGAAAGAGGAAATAAAATACAAGATATAGATCCAAGATTTTTTTTTAAAGGAATTTAATTAAAAATCTTCCAGATATAGATGATCAAACATTAAATATAACAAATCACCAGAGCAAATCAAAGGCAATTCAATTTAACTTGAGCATATTTACATATTTCAGATATTCAGGAAAGTAAAAGACACATCCTTCTGCTGAGTGTGAAGGCTGTGAGTGCTCGTGTATTGCTGTGATGAAAAATTAACCAGAGGGAAATTGGGATCTCTTTAATGAAACCGGACTGTTACATCACTGCCATGGAGGAATACTCAGTCATTTACGCGTCAGCCTCTATTCACATTTGCACATATTTCCACAGAGGCATAAGATCCAGGGTGAGGAGAAAGAGTATGAGAATTATACTGTATCTATGCATGCATACACACACAAACTACACTGATCATGACACTGCTATCCAACACTACGGCCTAGTGATACAGTAAAAGTCTGCTTTATGTGACAGAAGTGAAGAAGAACTGAAAGTGAATATAAATTCTTGGTCATTACAAAATTTAAAAATGGAGAAAAAACAGTAGATGCGTCATCATACTTGGGGCTGTGAAAGAAAGTCAGCTAACACTCACTAGACCACCTCCTTTGTGATGACTCCAGAGGTGTTAATAGATTGACAAAGCAGCATCTTATGGGAATCAGTGCTGATACTAGCAGACTAGGCTAACTACCTTCTGCATTAAAAACAGAATTTGATAAAATTGGAAGAAGTGTTTTACAGCGTTAAAATCTCCATCCATTAAGAATTCATAACTAATAGGATGAATAGAATAAAGATCAGTTTGAGGTATACTGTCAACTGTTTTAATCATGTCTTTTCTCTGATAGTTGTCTATGGAGAAATGTACACTGCTCAAAAAAATAAAGGGAACACTTAAACAACACAATGTAACTCCAAGTCAATCACACTTCTGTGAAATCAAACTGTCCACTTAGGAAGCAACACTGACTGACAATCAGTTTCACATGCTGTTGTGCAAATGGAATAGACAACAGGTGGAAATTATAGGCAATTAGCAAGACATCCCCAATAAAGGAGTGGTTCTGCAGGTGGTGACCACAGACCACTTCTCAGTACCTATGCTTTCTGGCTGATGTTTTGGTCACTTTTGAATGCTGGCGGTGATTTCACTCTAGTGGTAACATGAGACGGAGTCTACAACCCACACAAGTGGCTCAGGTAGTGCAGCTGGAGGCGCTACCAGGAGACACATCAATGCGAGCTGTGGTAAGAAGGTTTGCTGT
>VVHJ01045520.1:0-17017 GCA_015107715.1 Tylochromis polylepis
CAAGCAGATCTCAGAGTTTCTTTGTCTGGACCAAAGTTTTATCGGGCCGAGCCCAATCGTAAATCTAACCCAAAGTACAATAGTTGTGTATGTGCGTGCACGCCTGCAAGTGTCCGTGTGTGCGCGTCCCCGTGCGTGCGTGATTGCCGCGGTACCATGGAGTGCCATCTCCACTGACCAGAGCTCTTTGGGGATTTTCCATTTGAGGTGTGGATGGCTTTTGTTTCAGCTCCACTAACAAGTTTGAGAGGAGCAAGGGTCTCCTAATTTATGACCCCCTGCAATTCCACTCTCTGTGTGAGTGTGTGTGTCTGAGTGAAGCTCTGTAAACCAGCTGCTTTTTATCTAATTTACTTTACCTAAAGTGAACTACCAATATCTAATTCATTTCCAAATTGTAAATATGAAATATAAATTCCTGCAGCGTGTTAGTATTAGCAAGACAGAATGAGTTATGTACAAAGTTATCAGAGTTCTGTGTGTGTGTGTGTGTGCGTGTGTTTAACCATGGTTGTTAAACCTAACAGGTGGACTACCCAGAAACATGGAAGCAAAACTCAAGCACACCTTTCACATCAGTGCAGTCTCTTGGCAAATCAGGAAATAGTGATGGAATATGATCTGTTTCTTCACACAACACAGGATTGCCCGTATTTTCTTTGTGTCGGTCCGCGCAGGTTTAAAAGTAATGCTGGCACCATGTGTCTTTAAAAGACAGGCAACCTAAAAAAACAAAAAAACAACAGTTTTCAACTACCAGGTAAATTATGCAATATTTTAACCAGAGCCATGAAATGTTCATTAATGTAGTAAGCATGCTTTAGCAGCAAGTGAAGCTGAACATCAACAGCAACTGAACCTACAACTTGTAGTTTTAAAAAAGTGCACAAAGATATTGATCAGTCCAAGTTACAAACTGCCTTCCCGTCATTTCTTTTGATTTATAATAACAAAGAAATTAACGAGGTTGTCTCCACAGCGGATAGCTTCGTGTGTTAGATTTGGAAGATTTTTGCACCAGATGTCCTTCCTGATGCAACCCCCAAAGGATTTGTGTCTTCTCCTGAGGAGCCTCTGCTTGTTAGGCAAATGCGTGAACCACTACACTGTGGAGCTGCTAGGAAGGTGTGGGATTCAAACTGTAGTGTCTCAGAAATTTATAATCTTCCACTTCCTAATTTAGCCTTTGTTGCTCTGGAGGTACATATTTTATGTCCATGGACATGAACTATTATACCGACCATGAAGAGCTATCATCAGACTGTGTGTCGGCATAATTTGGGACCATTTGATGAAACTGCAGTGAAAATTGCTGTTCACACATCTGTGATGGAACAGTTTTTTCAATTAACCTTTATTTACACAGAATGTATTTACAATAGGTGTTTCAATGTGCTTTGTAAGGTAAAAAAAAAAATGCCGTTATTAGAGAGAAAACCAAGAGATGATCCCCTGTGAGCAGTATTTGGAAACGGTGGGGAAAAAGACCTTCGTTTTAACAGGTAGAGACCCCCCGGCACAAGCAGATGAAGGGGAAGAGGAGCTAGTCTCTGCAGATGGCTGCCCCTCCCTGAGAAAAAAAGAGCATAAAAAAGGGAAAAGAGAGAGCATAGAGAGAACATGAGCAACAAAACAGGAAAAACACAGACTACAGGAGAGAGTAGTTAAATGTAATGACATGTGGTAGTGGTCTAAAAAGATGTGGGAAAAGTGAAAAGAGGGGGGTGGAGGAGAAGTGCTCTGTGCATGATGGGAAGTCCCCCAGCAGCCTGAGTCTATAAGGATGGTTCAGCGTCACTTGATCCAGCTCTTACTATAAGCTTTGTCCAACAGAAAAGGAAAGATAAAGCTTCCACCTGTCGAGTATTTTTTTCACTCGGCTATACTGCAGACGGTTTGCTGACCGTGCACCAAACACCACAGAATAGACCTACTTCCACTACTTCATGTTAATGCATTAATAAAGCTGTGTTCCCGTCTTCAATGAAGCCATAAATGATTTGCTAGACCTTGTGTTCAGCAGCCCAGGAAGCAGAGCTGCAAGTGAATTTGTGTGCATCATCATATAGTCATCTCCTTCCTGTAAAGCAAGCCTGAACAGTTTCTTTAATGGGAATTTCATAGATTCCCCTCCTCTGTCCATTTCCACTGCAAACTGTAACAGTGCAAAGGGCCCTCAGCTGTTTTCAGAGTCAGCAGACAGAGTTGTTTTTTGCCACGGTTGGTGTGATGTTTTTGCATGGCTACAGCTCACAGAGTGTGTGCGTTTGTGTCCCAGGTGGCTTGTAATGGTTCGGGTCTTGAGGTTATGCAGTCATAAGCAATGTTAAAAAGACTAAAAGACGATTGCTCCTGAGTTTTGAAGTTTCAGTGGACCCCAAGGTCCAATTTGAAAGGAGGATGAGGAGACACGAAGGTCAGCTGGAGAGAGAAACGAGGACATAAAGACGAGGCAAAAGAAAAGTATTGATGTTCTCATTATCAAAGCTGTTTTCTGGTTTAAAAAATAGAAGATGCTAACATCTACAGAGTATAAGATTTTGTCTTACATGATAGTCTCCATATGATTCCTTTATGTCATGTTGCGGATAGATACAGCAAAAAACGAAGTATTAAAGTTTGAGTACAGAACATTTCTGAGTTTATTTTGGCTCCCAAAGAGTAATTTTAACACGTTCAGAGTAAAATGTTGTTCAGTGCTGGAGTTATCTGACAGCACTGATAACATCAGTGTTAGCTCAACTCCTTGGAGATGCAATTACACTCCGCCCACGCATTTCATTTCTCCGGTCGCAGCAGCAGGAAAGAGTCGGTCTCCTCACTTCTATCATGTAAGCTGCATATAGACAGATGGGCAATGACTGCTTGTATTCTGCAGAGAGGCAAGTAGGGCAAAGACACCTTTAAAAACATACACGAGCAGCTTCTTGTAGTAGGTATGATGGTATTACCAGAGGCTTAGAGATAAATAAGCAACAGGAATTAGCTTCTTTATTTTGAGTGTGCTTGATGAGAGTACGTTACGTGATTTTGATTAATATAGATTTTATAATGAATCAACCCAGATTCTGTTACTATAGGTGGCTTACGTAATTCAGGAAGTTAAGACATAAACTTAATGTAGTTAAGAGACTTTGTCACATCTCTGTGCCCCATACACCGCACTCCTTCAGGCTTTATTATTATTTTATTCATATTTTCCAAACAACCCTGAACATGAATAGTGACCATGTGTCACTAGTCTCAGGGGTTTGTGTCATTTTGAGGTTAAATTTGGACTTAGGAAGTTTTGTTTTTATATGTTTAATTTTGGATAACTGTTTTGATGACTTTACCATTCTGCTAATACTGAACTTTAGTTTTATGTTGTCTTTTGAGTTCGATTTCACATGTTCGGTTGTCAGTTGTGAGCTCCTGGTTTGTATCATGATTGATTTCTTATATTTTGAGTTTGTTATTGATGAGGCTCTGTCAGTGTTTCCCTTCCTTCTTCTGTCTCATCTTTTATTATTTATAACTTTGCGTTCTTTCTGGTTTCTTGTTTAATGTGAGTCTTTTGGTTCCACCATGTTCTGCTTTGAAGCTTAATTTTCTTTCATGTCATGTGATAATTTTATTTTCTTGTCTTCCCTCGACTGGCTGATTAAGTGTTTCCAAATTCACGGGCTGCATCCTTTGAAGGTTGCATTCGGAGGTCAGTCATATTGGACTTACGTGTCTTTCTTTTCCCGGGTTTTGATCGAAGCATTGGGTGTATCCTTTATGACTGACATTATTTTGTATCAGTGGCTGTTGGATATTTTTTTTTTTGGGGGGTGGCTGACAGTCTGAGGGGAGCAGTCATTGCATTTAAATATATACCGCGCCAGATGTTAAAATAACAAACCTTATAACATTAAATTTGGCTTCATACAAGTTACGTGACATTAGTGATTTTTGTCCTCCATCTCTCTCCAACACCTCTCTAGCTGCCAGTTTTGTGGTTGCTTGGCAACAGAGGTAGCAGTCATAGGCTAGACTTCCAGTCTCTGAGGTCTTTGTGGCCTGTGAAGGTGTGCCCTATGGAGGCCGCGTCCTTCGACGCATGCAACCTCCAGATTTGGACACAGTTTCACCTGTGTCTGTTCCCCATCCCGTTTCTCATTCCCCAATCAGTTTCCAGTGTATTTATAGTCTTACCTTCTCTTTGTCTTTTGTGCATTTTCTGCGTGGCCTGCTCAGAGTTATTTCCCAGTGACCTCCTGTGTTCTGCTAGCCCCCTCGTGTCGCGGTCCTGGGTCGGTGACCCAGTGTTTGTGTTTTTGGTTTATGTTTTCGCTTTAAATTATGGTTTTCTGCTTATGTTATATTCTTATTTCTAGCCTTTAGGTTTTGTTAATATGCCTTCCCTATGTTCCATGTTATGTCTACTCTGCATCTCTGTGTCTGTCTTGTATTTCCTGTTTTACTTTGACAGTCTGTGTCCTGTGTCAGTGTTTTCTGTTTTCCTTCCTCCCTGTCTCGTTATGTCTGATTAGTCACAGCTGTGTTCCCCTCCGTTCACCATTTCCTCATTACCCTCTGTGTGAGTATATATATGTGTGTTTCCCTCTGTCCTTTGTCGGATCATCTGCTTGTCGTCCCCTGTGTTCATGCCTCGTTCGTGATTATAAGAATTTTGTGAAGTTTCTCTTGTTTTTTTTTAGTTTAGCTTTTCCCAGTATAGGTTTTTCCCAGTACCTCCGTCGCCTTTTGCCTTATAGTGTTTTTGTTCAGCCAAACAATAAAGGTTCGCTTTTTGTTTAAACCCACCTCATCTCTGTGTGTCTGTGCTTGGGTCCTCTCGCTCCTATTTCCACATGGTTTGCCTCACGTACCATGACACCTCGATTCATGTTTCAGGTTTTTGCTTTTTGCAAGATGTTTTTCACATGATGTTTTTACTTTCCTGTCTTTGTAGACGTTGTTTAGTTTGGACTTTAGTTGGGACCTGTTTTTGCATTTTAATGCAGGGTTCTGGTTCCTTTTAAACCTTTAGACTGTTCCCTGCCACACAAACACTAGAAACCATATCCACAAGAATCTGAATTAATCACCACAGCATATCCAATTAAGATGTTGAAGGTGTCGTGAGTGCTTGCCACTGCAGAAGTGTTAAATACTTGAAAAAATTAATTAAAAGTTACTAAATGAAACAACCAGGGATACCTACGCGCCTCAGTAGGTTGGCCAGAAATGCAAATGACTCATTCTGAGTAAAATAAACTTTAGTGAGTGCATTTATTTACTCTGGAAAATTTAAGCAGGCATCCAGGCTGAAAACAGCTGTGCAGGAAAACAACAGCCATCTAGTTTAAAGTACCAATCACATGGTGAAATGCAGTCCAGGTTAATTTGGTCCTGGTGACAGCTTAGTAAATCATTTTTAGTGGAGCCTCTTGACCGCAACTCGTCCTTCCACAAGAGCTGTCCAACTCCATTCAGGTCATTCCCTGAGCCTTCAGATACATATATAGGGATCCATTTTCAAGGAATTACACTGAGATTGCCTGTAATGAGAAATCTGTCAGATAAGGGGCTGTATAAAGTGAAAGACGACAAAGTAATAGGCATGGTGGTAGAAGGAAAAGGAAACATTAGCTCATCCATCCCCTTCATGGTCAGTGTACACAGATATCTGAGTGTGTACCCCACAATCCATCACCGTGACAGGCACAGCACCACCTCTGCACCATCTACTGGCCAGGGCTCCGGTCAGTCCGAGTACTGGTGTGTGAACACTGCAGGAGTATGTGGGAGTGCTGATCCTACATGTTCTGCACTTCACTTCCTGTGTGAGCTCCTGTTATTAGGATTTATGAGTGCAAAGGAGACACAGAGTAAATACAGTGAAAACTATGTCGGCGAATAAACTGCTAATTGTGATGAATACAGCAGAAGCAGAGAGATAAATCTGTCTCTGTGTAGATAAATATGACAAGAGAGCCCGACTCCGAAAAATTAGATTCCCATTCAAATAAATTGTATTCTGATTTAGAGGGAAATGTGTTTTCACGCGGATCGTTTTTTCACAGACACCTTTATTATCAATGTGCCTTTCCTGTGTATTTTCTTTCTTTCCTTCATCATTTTCTAAATAATTCCTGTTTTCAGAAACTCGTCGTATATATTACATGGGGAAGGTTTTTTGTTTCTTTTTTGCTCCAATAATATTTTAAAAACTCATTTTATAGTTCCTGAGTTCATTAATTTTTTTTTTTGTTGTTTATTAAAATGCAACATTTTTAATTAACTCACACTAATTTTTCACATTTCAAGCAGTTTGAGTGCTTAGGCAGAGTAGAAAAGTGCTATATAAGAAGCAGTCCGTTTGCATTTATATTAAGTAAAGCTGCACTTTAAACTGTCATTTACCTGTACTCATTTCTATTGTTTCAGCAAAAGTGTGTGTGTCTAACGTCGGCTTATGGCGTGTGATGAGTCATAATAGGACCCCACTTGCTCATCAGCTTTAGCCCGCGTACATGAATATTCCCTTTCAAAGCCAGTAATAAATGTTGACTTTAGATAGATGGAAAAAGAATGTGCTTCTAAACTTCAGGTTTTTAAATGAGGTTTTTTTTGAGTTACGTTAACTTAATCCCTTGGGAGAAGTGAATGAAAAATAGTGTAAGTCATATTGACTGATAGTACATCCAAATGTTTAAACTGCGAACATATTTGACTTTTTAATTTTTGATTCAAAGTTTTTTTTTCTTCGTTATTTCAGTGTATTCAGGCTTATGCTGCAGAAAGTGGAGCTTAAGCTTCTAACGTGGTTAACATTATGAACATTTTTATTTGAATCCAAACCTTTTCCTCTATGGAAACTTAGCCTGGCAGTTTTGGCGCCTACAACATAACAACACGGCATGTGAAAATTGAAATTTGAAAGAAGATGTAATCTGAAAATGAGTGAGTGAGTAGCTGGAAGTCAAACTCTACTTGGCTGGATGACACCACCTATCTTCTTTTGTGGACTTAAATGTAAGGTATTAAAACTGTAAAACTGCTTCCCTGAGATGTAATTAAGAATGCAGTTTAGTGGTATGGGAAGGTCGTTTTTAAAACACAGGACCGGATGAGAACATGAAAGATTTGTTCTCACCGCAAGTTCTCCTCAGGTAGAGATATTGAACTTCTTTTTAACAAGAAGGAAAAATTGTCCCTCTTCATCTAAATTGGGATGCAAAACGAAAGCACCACTGTTGTTGTGAGGTAATGGTACTAACCATTGCATTATCTGTAGCCCTAGCATGTGGGAACAGTGACTTTTTACTGTCCAGAAGCTCACACAGAAAAGCTCACCATGGGAAATGTAATTTACATTAACGTGTTTTTAATATTACAAAAAAGAAAATCCTCTGGTGATATTAGTCTCTGGCTTTTATTCTTAAAATAACAGGCAGGTGTGGGTGGCTGCACTGGCTGGCACTTAAATACCTATTTTTCTACTCTGAGCGCTCTGTCCCCATATAACACAGGCATTCATACAACTCTTTATTCTATTCCTTTAAGCACTTTGCCTAACATTCGCACGCACGCACGCACACACACAATAGTTCCTCGATGCAAATTCCCCACATGCATCGGGGAACTATGAGATCAATATCTTGACCAAAAATACTTTAACTTGCAAACTGAATTAGTAGATGACCCATCTACCTGAGCCACGGCCACCACAGATGCACAGATGTCATTCAAACATCCTGAAAAGTCAATTTTTCACCTCTCAGTTTTCAACCAACTCAGCATAAACATAAAGGTGTTCTTTTTGTTGTTGTTTTTTAAAGGTCCAGAATACAGTATCCATGCTAGGTGGGTCAGTACAATAATAAAACCCAACAGAATTTGCAATTCCTGGAGAAATTGCAGTGGGATTGTTGCTATTTGCGGACTCGGACAGTGGCTGGAGCAAAATGTTGTAGATGAATAGCTTGTTTGTGTAGAGTGAAAACAGGTGTGCCTAATAAAGTGTCGGACATTGTGAAATTGTGTGTTTATGTTAACCATACTGTAAGTAAATAATGAGAAACAGAGCATGATGGAAAAACTGAGAAATAGTGTACCTAATTAAGTGGCGAACATTGTAAAAATGGTATATGTTTCTGTGACCACACTGAAAATTCCAAGTGAAACACATGTCCATGCTATACTTCAACCCACCACCTTTAGGACCTTTAGTGTTTACTTTTCCCTGCAGGGGGAGGGAGCACGACTATGGCCAGACACAGGCCAACCAATCCACAAATGATATTCAAATGAGGGAGGTGTGCTTTAAAGGTTGTAAGCATCCCTACAAGTTGCTCTACACATGTGTGGATTTTGGTGTGTGTAGTCTTTAAATTGAGGTCAGGAGAGCGAGTTAAAAAAGGAGATTTCTTTTCTCTGTCTCCAAGACTGGTTAGAAGCTCATGAATGAAAGCTCATGATGGCATTCCTCTTAATAAATGGCTGTAGTTCAAAACGTTTACATGTGAGGGCTTTGAGGCAGGGCTCGTTGAAAAGCAGACAAGTTTAGCTACGTTTTGAGGGTAAAATGATGGCTGTAGGGTGAAAATTGTGGTCACAGCAGTAGGTTAAAAATTTCAGCCGAGGTTTTTTGTATGTCTCACTCTAACCTCATTTTAGCTCTCTAATGCATGTGAATGGGGAGAGATTTGAGAGATTTTTTTGGGACAGTTTTGACCACAACTGAAAAACCGTAAAAGGTACCGTGAAAAAAATATGTTAGTTTTGTAGGCATAGTCGTGCTAGTCGATTTGGTGTGACAACGGTGTCTGTAGGACAAATGCTGTGGGAGAAAATCCACCTAAAGGAAGAGGAGTGACAGCAGCAAAGACAGCGAGTACTGTCTCTCCATTCAAAGTCAGCGTCACTGTGCAAAATTTCAAAAATCTGAACAGAAGCACACAGTGCACGAATGAGCCGCTCCTTTTAAGTATGAACGGTGTATCTATGACAAACGGTGTGAGACTACTTAGTGGACAAAGAAGAAGAAGAAATAATCCCACTGATTATTCAGCACCTCTCCGGTCTGTGGAGGTTTACACAGTCCGTGGACTGGCATCTTCCTAACTCTCTGCTGAGCCTAGGGTGGGACAAATCACATCTTCATTTTTCTACGTAGCCCAGACTATTTACATCAAGTACAGTAACACCAAATGTGTGTTTGGGCCAACAGGAGAAGGAGGTGACCATCACTATGCCTAACGGGGAAACGTCAGTGGCGACGGTTCGAATCTGGAATGAAACGGTGTCCAATCTGACACTCATGGCTCTGGGCTCCAGCGCTCCAGAGATACTGCTTTCTGTTATAGAGGTAAACACACACACACAGTAACTCTGTGTGTCATTTATTGACATGCAAGTGGTAAGTTGACTTGTCTTCCCTCTCCCTGCTCCAAACTTTTGCAGGTGTGTGGTCACGAATTCGAGGCTGGCCAGCTGGGTCCAGGAACCATCGTCGGCAGTGCCGCCTTCAATATGTTTGTGATCATCGGGATCTGCGTGTGGGTGATCCCCAAAGGCCAGAGCCGAAAGATCAAACATCTGCGGGTGTTCTTCATCACCGCGTTCTGGAGCATCTTCGCCTACATCTGGCTCTACCTTATCCTGTCTGTCATGTCGCCGGGTATCGTGGAGGTGAGGCAGACTCAGTGTGAGAGGATGAAAGAATCAGTGAGCTCAGAGGTGCAGTGGCAACATTTTTACCAGATATTTATTCCTCATTTTGGTAAATTGGTGAGTTCTGAAATGAACCCTCTAACATGAAGAAATGAAGTGAAGTGATTCAGCTAATGTTATGCAGGAGAGGTGATCGGGCAATAGTTTTGAAGCGGAGCAGTTTTTGTCTTTTATTTGTTTTAGAGGTTGGGAAATATGTGGAGGGAGACATGTTATTATCGTCTTCTTCTAGCCTCATACACTGACTGCTGCTGGACACATTTCTAAGCAAAGATATCCGTTATTCTTTTTTTTCTCACACAAGTAGTGTTGTTAAGTTGTAAATCCAAATGTGACCCACATACTGAATTCATCTTTCCCTATGGGCCAGGTCGCCTCACAGCAAGTAGATCCTGGGTTCAGAGCTCCTGGTTAGATAGGGAATGTTCTCCCTGTGCCTCTGCGTACACAATCCAAAAAAAGGATTATCAGGTTAATTGGTGATTCTAAATTGGCTGTAGCTGTGAACGTGAAAGTATGTGGCTGTCTTTCTGTGTTAGCCGTGTGGTGGATATGCAACCAGCCTAGGGTGTACCCTGGCTCTTGGCCTGTGACAGATGGGATAGGCCCTTCAGTTGGATGAGCTGTTGAGAAGATGGATGGATGGATGATTGACCGATAGCTTTAACTTTATAATCTCCATGTGTGTCTCAGGTGTGGGAGGCCCTGGTCACCCTGCTCTTCTTCCCTGTCTGCGTCATCCTGGCTTGGATCGCTGACCGGCGCCTGCTCTTCTACAAATATATGGGCAAGCGTTACCGAGCCGACAAGCGCCACGGCATCGTTGTCGAGACCGAAGGGGATTTGACACCCAACAAAGGCGGCGTGGAGATGATCATAGATGGCAAGTTCCCAGTGCGAGGGGGCGCTGTGGTTCCTGCAGAAAACTGTGGGGGCGGCACTCAGGATGGGACCGCAGGCGCTGCAGCCAACAACATTGGAGCGGCAGCCGGAGTCGTGGGAATAGGAGGGGGAGCCAATCTGCCCAACTCCAACAGCACTACAGTCAACGTGGAAAGCAGCAAGGAGCTGGACGAGAGCCGCAAGGAGGTGAGACAGAGAGGGGAAGAAGCTTCAGAGAGCAGTCCAGGACAGTGTCTGATAACAAGCACAATATCACAATCATAATATCAGACTGTTAGTTTGAGAGATTCAGTTACACGCCAGATGATCTGTTACACAAAACCAGCTGAAAGGTCTTCCTATATAACAGGCAAACTTCAACCATCAGCTCAGCAAACAGTTAGCAGAGAGTCAGAACATAAATAAAACTATTTCTGAAGACAGACAGGAAAACAGCAAAAACTTATTTTGGAGCATTCGTTTCTGCATATTTTAACACTGTCACTATGTAAGCAAAGTTTTTCTTTCCATTCCTCGGATGCACTTCTGGTTTGTGCAGAAGGCCTTAGGGCCTTGTGTGGAAAACCTGTGTTCAAAGTGAGGAAATGAAGAAAACAAGTGTGTAATTTTCATATAATCTTTAGAATCTAAATCCACATGGACTCTCTGGGGTCACTGCATATTGTGGCTTACAGTAAATACATTCCATAATTGCATTTCCCACATTTTTATGTTGGTGAAAAATGTAAACCTGCAGTTTCTGCTGTTTTAGGACATGATTAGAGAAAAATAATGGATTATTTCTCAGCAGAAAACCGAAAGATACGGCGCTTAATAAATTTCAAACACCACCCAATGTAAGGTTTCTGCCACAGGCCCAAGCTCGTTAGTCTAAATTATATTTCCAATGCTAAAATATAGTTATTGTTGTTATCCATGAATTTAAAAATTTACTGTGTAACAAAAAAAAAAACAGAAAAAGAAGTAAAATACTTTTTTTTTTTATTTTTTTTAAACAAGTTTTCGACAGCTTTCTACAGTATTTGTGTTTTTTTGTTTTGTGACATCTGGTCCGATAAATTTGCGAAGCGCCTTAAATGCAGATAAATGTGGCTCCGGTTTAAATTTCCATTTCATCGAGTGAAGCACGCATGCTTTGTTTGGCACTTTATAATCTCATTTTTGTCAGCTTTAAAGTTTTGTGATCGCTGCTTTGCGCAGAAGTCACCTGTCTGGAATGCAGATGACAGATCCCCGATTACATCTGCTGTGAAAGAGATTCATGGCTCTTACTTTTGAGGAGAAGAAAGAACTTTTTTCTTATCTGAACTGAAAATCTGTCGACAGTACAACTCATAAAGCCCCCTGAGGAGACCTTGTGATACTTGGCTCTATAAATAAAATTTACTCGATTTAGAATTGAGGATGGAAGATGAGAAAAGCTTAAATGGAAATGTTAGGGCAGAGAAATTAACATGTGGACATTTTAACTAGCAAAATTTTCAAAAATTATAGTCAGAACGGAGAAATGAGACTCCGGGGAAGAAACTTTATTAAAATGAAAGCCTGATGGACAGAAAGAACTGAGAGACAAACTGCTGCACAGTTCCTCATCCACATCATTTTTCTGGCCCAATTACACAAGACATTTAAATACAACTCAGATATTTTAAGCTAAAATATGCTCCAAAGCGGACGCTTGTTGTGGTAAAGGTGCATCTTTAGGTCTTAACTGTTTAATTAACTAAATTACAGGCTTCTAAAGTTGTTGCCTTTCACAGGTACTTTCACAGTTTACCTTAGCCTTGGGTGACAAGGTTGAAGACGCCACTCATGCTTACATAATTGGAGTTTTAGAAATGTAATTACATTTTGCTTGTTTGCTCTTTATTCGGCTGTACGTGCGGTGCACATGCTCAGATATCACAAGCTGTACTGAAAAAAAGGACCTTTTAAATACAGGAGATTTGGGTGAAAAAGTGGCCTTGAAGCCAGAGGGTTAAACGCTATTCTGCTCATAATAGTGCGCTTAACGGCCTTTTTGATAAGTTCGCACCCTGCAAGCCAGCTGAAAGTGTCGAGTGCACTCCACCTCTGCAGTTTTGCTATTTGAGTTCGCTGTGTGGGCAGAAACTTGATGTAAATGTGAGCGGAGGCAGAGCGCAG
Source organism: Tylochromis polylepis (assembly GCA_015107715.1). NCBI lineage: Eukaryota > Metazoa > Chordata > Actinopteri > Cichliformes > Cichlidae > Tylochromis > Tylochromis polylepis. The sequence continues at coordinate 12,754 of VVHJ01045520.1, forward strand.
CCTCAGCCTGTGGGCTTCACTTCCTCTCACTGAGGTGACCCCTTCAGGACTGCTCACTCCTCCATTAGATACTGAGCTGTCACTTACCTGCCTTCATGCACATACAGGTTACACTGAAAAGGGTTATTTCTTTCTTTGCTAACAGTCGCTCTCAGAGGGACGACAGACCAAAGCAGATGGCTTGAGTCTCTGGATCTAGAAGGACCTTTTCAATCCACATTACAAAGAATCATTCACAAAAGTTCTGGATCCGGAGCCAAACAAACTCTAAAAGTTAATCACTTCATACTGAGCCTTGCAAATACAGCCATAACTGAAAAAACAACACGCTAACAAGCAAACACGCTGTTCTCTCGTTTGTCTACAAGTTTTTTTTCTCTCTATGTGTTTTTTGTGACTCAGTTTAGTTACTTCCTTCCAGGTTCTCCCGTCCGTGTTGTGCAGAGCATTTTGTTCTCTTTTGTATTTATAAAATAAATATATATCCTCTTTGCATCCTGAGATTTAGTGCCAGGCTACAAACAGCTGGTAGCACAGGCCAAAGGTGCTTATCAAAATCTGCAACTAGACTGACTCAGCCTTACTTGTCTAATAAACTGCTGTTGGACACTGTGTACAGTTCACGGACCTATTTTCCATACCCAGCATCCATGTTTTTGTCTCTTTCAGTCCTTGTAAACAAAGACAAGACAAAGAACAGCCCATCAGGGGAGTCAGACCTGCACATTTTTACATATTTCAAGAGCAGGCTCACGAGTTTCATTAAAATGCCAGAAACAACTTGTGTTTTGTGTTGTGTAGAGAAAATTATAGAAATATTTTCAGCATTACCATATTTGTGTTTGCTTAATGGTCTGTTTGTAAATCTGCAGAACACCTGGTGGAGACTGAGAGTGACTAAAGTGGGTTATGTTATGTTATGTTATATGTTTTTCCGTTTCTGTTGACTCAAAGTGGCATGACAAAACCTTTCATAAAGTTGTTCCTTGGTCTGAAAAACTAGGTTTAAAAATGTAAAAATGTATCCTAATACCAGATCAGCTTCACTTATTCTAATACAGTATGTAGTTATATTATGAAGGCGATTAGTAGGAAGCGGGGTAATAACTGTTGATTAAAACTGTATATCATACTGTATCTGGCAGAAGTGAAACGTCGTCCGACTGAATATCGTTATGGAGAAAAAGCTTTATGGTTTTTTGTTTAGTTTAAGTTTTGGGGGGTTTTTTTTTACTGACCAATCCAATCCAACTGTCACGGTCCTGGGTCTGTGACCCAGTGTTTCTGGTTTAAGTTTTATTCTGTGAGTTATGGTTTTCTGTTTGTATTATATTTATAGAGCCTGGGTTTTAGGTTTCTGTTCTGTTTCTGTGCCTCCCCTGTGTTCTTGGGAAAGGTCATTGTGTTTAGCTTACGTGTTTCCTGTTTTACTTTGATAGTCCTGGTCCTTTTTCAGTATAGTCTGCTTTACTTCCTGTGTCTCGTTATGTCAGATTTATCCCAGGCGTGTCTCCCTCCTTTTGTGCTTTCCCCCCTTGTTACCTGGTGTCTATTTATATGCTGTGTCCAAATTCAGGGGCAGCATGCTTCGAAGGACCCGACCTACCCGGTCCACGTAGGGCGGGTCCTTCGAAGGCCGGGTAGGCCGGAAGTGAGCGGCTGTGAAATTGGACGGCCTTCTAGCCTTCGTTCTATTCTCGCCCTTACTTCCCCGCTAATCAAAATTAGCTGTATGTAAGTGGCAATACATGAAAAACCGCAGGACTCGCCAAACAAGCTAGTTTACGGGCAATTTTGTCTGAAAACGATGTGCCAGGAGTCCGGTGTTTCACCGGCTCTAGTGAGCCTTGACCTCCCGGTCAGCTGTCGAGCTGTTGGGTAACAGACATCTCTGAAAGCGTCAGAGCACTTTTGCAAATATGTGACGTCCTGATAAATCGAGCAGATATTTGAAGTTTACACAGCCTGAAAATATCTTAAAAGTTTATTTTGTGACCCAGAAAGAGTCATATTAAAACTAAGTAGCTGCCGCTATTGTTGGAAACTGGAATTGGCTGGGCCGCGCTATGAATTCTGGGATAGGTCGGGCCATGAAGGATACACCCGACCCGTCCTTCAAATCCGGGGAAATGAAGGACTCGTTCGTCGGCCGCATTTGGAGGACAGTTCGAATTTGGACAGCCTTCGTCGCATCGCTGTGACGTAATCGGCCTACAAATGCGGCCTTTGAAGCATGCTGCCCCTGAATTTGGACACAGCCATAGTGTGCTCTTCGTCAGTCCATCTGCTTGGCCATCCCGTGGAACCTCTCCTCTCCGTCCTCTCACGTTTCTAGTTTCTTGTTTCAAGTTCGTGTTATTTTACGCTTAGTTTTCCGAGTTTAGGTTTTGGCTCGTTTTCTCTGTTCCACCCGTTGGTTGTTTTGTTCAGCCGTCAATAAAGGCTCGCTTTCTGCTATCCTCCACCTTTGTCTCCGTTTGCCTGCATTTGGGTCCGCATTCACCTCATTCCACGCTGTCTGCCACAGCAGACTTGACACCAACTTTATTTACGGAGCACTTTAAAAACAACATGGTTGACCAAAGTACTTTCCAGTAAAAAAACAGTGATAAAAGTTAAGAAACCATACATTAAACAGAAAAAGAAAATTAAATAACAATAAAATAAATGAATAATAAAATATACAATAAATAAAATTAACAAAATAAAGAAGATTAAAAGTGACCAAAAAGTGACTAGAAGCTAACTCTGGTACTACTCCTAAAATGTCTTGGTGTGTTGTTAAAAGAGATTTAAAAATCTCAAGTGTTGGGGCCGGCCTAATATGGAAGGGCAACTTATTCCATAATTTGGGGGCCACAACGGCACAAGCTCGGTCCCCTTTGTGTTTCAGTCTCGAGATGGGGACATCAAGGAGTGACTGGTCAGTCGATCTGAGAGACCTTTGTGGAGTGTATATGTGTAGATGGTCTGCCAGGTAAGTAGGAGCCAGGCCATTTAAAACCATTTGCAAATAGCAAAAATGTGGGATGTTTTCTGCACCGACTCGTCTATTAAATGTGTTCAAATGTAATTAAACATTGCACTCGGGCCTCTTTGTGTGACTGTCTTTGGACAGCTAAGGGGTAATTTATTTCTTTTAACTGATGACATTTTCTCTTTTAATGCTTGAAAGTTGTTGGGGGTTATTATTTTAAAAATGTCATTCCTTTTGAAAGCTCAGGCTTTTAAAGAAATGACGCAGTGATTTTTTTTTTTTTGTTAAGAAACTGAAAAAGTATATAGCACATTTCTGTGTTAGCCTTTTATGTTTTTTATATCTCTAAGACTTGATGCAATCTTGTGAAAAACAAAGTCCACCTGTACCATTTCCATAGGGGAAAAAAAGAGCGTAAATAACAGCCAGATGTTGCTAATAAATTGCAGTTGATTAGTTGATCTTAAACAAGTGTGATGAGCTCTAGAAAAGCAGAAGTTTTGAGAGTTTGCAGTTTGCAACAGAATACAGCTTAAGTTTGCAAAATTGCATCTGAGCAAACCACAAGACTTGTGGAACAATGTCCTTCAAACAGACAAGACCAATGTAGAGATGTTTGGTCACAATGCACAGCAGCACATTTAGAGAAAACCAAAAACAGCATATCAGCACAAACAGCTCATACCAACTATCAGCACAGTGGTGGAAGAGGGATGATTTGGGCAGCCACAGGACCTGGAGTCGAGGAGTTTCTGGTCGACTCCAGGTCCATCGGTCTGTCTGTCAGACAAGGCCATCTGTCTGAGCCCTAAAGCTTGGCCCAAAGTGGACAATGATCCCAAAAAGTGCAGCAAACCTGCAACAGAACAGCTGAAAAAGAAAAGAATCAAAGTGTTGCAGTGACCCAATTCAAAGTCCTAAAAAAGCTGTGCATAAATCTGAGACGTGTAACGTAAAAAAAAAAAAGTCTGAAAACATATAAAACATTTATTCTTAGCGGCTGTGAGAAATTCTTTTCTTTTATATGAGGGGAATTGCGTCTGCAGAAACTACGTGACGAGAATCTCTCACTGTTCGTATGAAGAGCCGTTTATGTGTGTCGTGTCGATTGCATCGTAAGCGTATTTGTGTCCTCTCGTCTTTCCTCCAGGTGATTCGTATCTTGAAGGAGTTGAAGCAGAAATATCCTGATAAAGAGCTGGACCAGCTGGTGGAGCTGGCCAACTACTACGCCCTGCTGCACCAACAGAAGAGCCGAGCTTTTTACCGCATTCAGGTAACACACAC
>VVHJ01045521.1:0-17623 GCA_015107715.1 Tylochromis polylepis
AGCCGGAAAAGGGTGGAGTGCCCACTCCGGGTCAGGGACGAGTTCCTGCCCCAAGTGGAGGAGTTTAAGTATCTCGGGGTCTTGTTCATGAGTGATGGGAGAAGGGAGCAGGAGGTCGACAGATGGATTGGTGCTGCAGCTGCAGTGATGCAGATGCTGTACTGGTCTGTTGTGGTAAAGAGAGAGCTGAGTGTAAAAACGAAGCTTTCAATTTACCGGTCAATCTACGTACCCACCCTCACCTATGGTCACGAGCTGTGGGTAGTGACCGAAAGAACGAGATCGCGGATACAAGCGGCAGAAATGGGCTTCCTCCGAAGGGTGGCTGGCGTCTCCCTTAGAGATAGGGTGAGAAGTTCAGCCATCCGGGAGGAGCTCAGAGTAGAGCCGCTGCTCCTCCACATCGAAAGGAGCCAGTTGAGGTGGTTCGGGCATCTGACCAGGATGCCTCCTGGGCGCCTCCTGAGTGAGGTGTTCCGGGCATGTCCCACCGGGAGGAGGCCCCGGGGCAGACCCAGGACACGTTGGAGAGATTATATCTCTCGGCTGGCCTGGGAACGCCTCGGTGTTCCCCCGGACAAGCTGGAGGAGGTGGCTGGGGAGAGGGAGGTCTGGGCTTCTCTGCTTAGGCTGCTGCCCCCGCAACCCGGCCCCGGATAAGCGGGAGAAGATGGATGGATGGATGGATACATTATTGTAGGGTCTACCTTACAATATAAAGTGCCTTGAGGTGACTGTTGTTGTGATTTGGCACTGTATAAATAAAATTTAATTGAATCTTAAAATATTTCATTTCATGTACTGATGCTGTACAGAAAACATGTTTGTACAGAAAATATGTTTAGGTAGACATTTTTGACACCAGAATCATAGAGCAAAATCTCATAGAACAGGATCTACACCAATTGCAATACGTTCAGCCTACTTGATATAAGACTTGTTTTAAAAAGTAGTATGAGAGAGCTCTCTGCTTGATAAACAAATTTTATTTATCGAAGATTTTATTTTATGGCAGATTGCTTTTCTGAGAGAGGAAACAGATGCGATGCCATTTTCCACAGCCCACAGATAATAATGCCACAGATAATGTTTGCCAAACCTACCCAGGCCAGACAAAGTTTGGTACAGGTGTCCTGGAGTGTGTAACCTGGTGTAAACCAATTTGCATAATTGTTCCACTTGTTCCCTCTTCAAATTGTTTTTTTTTCTTCTTTTTTTCTTTTTTCATGTGCTTTTTCTTCCTGTTTTGTCCTTTTTTGTTGTTTTCCTCTGCCTGCCTCTGTCAGAGGTATCGATGTGTGAGACACAGAAGGGTCTGCATCTTAAGGTGGTCTAATGCAATTAACTTGACCACTGGGTTTTCTGTATGTGTGTTTGTGAGAGAGGGAAAGGCAGACACTCAGAGACAAAGTTAACATCCATGGTGTTTTGTGTCCTTTTTCCAAGGAACTCTGCGTAGGTAAAGAACATCTTGTACGTGCATCTATATGTGTACACATGATAAAGCTCGTCACACCCTTATTTTCCAGACCAGTGGTTGAATCATGTTGAATCTTGTTTCAAGTGTTAAAAAATAAAGGATATTAAATCACTAAAGCTAAATGCACACACGTGCATTATTATGATACAAGCTTGTACACACACTAAAAGTCAGTTGAAAAAAAAGTCTCCAAAAAATACATTTTAGTCTAATATATTCTCTGAATTAAATCAGTACAAAAATAGAACACAAGTAGAAGTCAGTTTTTTGGCTGCTGAAATTAACTAATAACTAACTAAACAACATTATCAGCTTGACTTCTTACTCTTAGGAGGGCAAGCAGAGTGCAAGTGAAATATTATGCCTATGCAGTGATATAAACTCAAACGTGATCAAAAAACAGATCAAGAGTACACAGACAAACCTACTCACTTGTTTCTTTGGGATGTTTTCAGTATGTTCATGTACCACAGGAAAGTTCCATCAGTCTTTAACAAATAAGCAGGTTAGCTGGCTAGCTCATGCTATAGTATTTCAATCACCAGTAAACATCTTTCTGATGGATTTGGAGGAAACTAACAATCCATTATTCCATTTTAATGAATTCTAGTGACTGAATGAATCCTCTGACTTTTCTTCTCTAACCACTGGGTTGATATTTTTGCATGAAGACTGTTCTGTAAAATTTAAACAGTCATCTGTGTAGCTAAGATAATAGATATTAAAGATTAAAGTGATACCAAGTGATGCGAAAAATTATTTTTTATAAGGTAAACATCAAGTACGACAGTTAGTATTTTGGTAGTTAATAGGGTAATTTCAACTCCAAAAGACTAACCTGAAAAACATAATAAAAGTAACAAAAAAACAACCAAATACTGGGGGCACTACAGGAGGTAGCTCACCGATGTTTGTTTGGGATTTGTGTCTTTGGTTGGCACTGAACCAGTGTCTTTTAACTTACCAAGCAAATGTGTCAACCACCACACCACTCGAGACATCAGCTATGACTGTTATGTAAATAACTATCTACATAGTTTGATTTTTTTTAAAGAAAAAATACTTTAATCATTTACTTAAACAGGTTTTTACATACATAAAAATATTTTTAAAATGGTACTTGAACATAAATTCCCAACAAGTCCTGAAAAATAGTACTGAAAAAACTAGTTTGTTGAAGCCTGACAGAATTTTGTTTACAATTTTATCATTATACTGTTTTTATGTTATAAAAGCACTCTGTGATTTTGGTATTGCTAGCATAAATGTGCATCATTATGGAATTAATATTGTAGGTAGTTTGAGGACAGGTTTTAAAACATATTGTCATTAATCCCTACACAAATATGACATTATGTGTGTGCCTTTTCAACAAGGACTTTTCAGGTATAATAATAATTTTAAAGAGTGAACAAGGGCAAATCATATTTTATACAGTTTGTGTAAAAACAGCACAGCTGCTCTGCATGTACTGAAGTACGAGATGTGGACTGTAACCCTAGCAGCAGATGCAAAACCCATAACTGAATGATTGTTTGATTGTTCTTAGTTATAAAATAAAGCAATTGTCTAGGTAATGTAAGCCTAATGTGAATAAAAACAGATACATATAGAAGCTTCAAGCATAACCACTGGTCTGCTTTTTTTTAAAAAACATATAAATTTTATGTAATATAGGGCAAAGATATTGTTTACTTTTTGCAAATGAAACTAAGAAAATCTTCCAAAGAAAAATAATTCAGTCTAGCATGTGCCTTAAAATGCCAAATATCTGGATAAAAGTCATATGTCCCAGTAAAGCTGAAGGAATTCTATTTGTTGTTTACTGACAGGAAAAGAAAAATTAAGGCACAGCGGGACAGAGACACAAGTCAATATAGGGAAGAGGCTGGGGTAGTTGGATGTTCTAAATGTTAAAGTGAGATGGTGTGCAGGAGCTGTGCAGGAGTTCTACTCAATTGTTATTATGAACTAACTTGGTCTGATGCACCATATCTTTTGTCCATCACTCTCTAATCATCACCACAGACTAAACCCTCCCACCACTGTGCAGTTTAGATGGTTAAAAAAATAATAATAAAAATAAAAGGACAATTATGTACCAACATACAACGTTTCCCAGTCAGCACACACATCACAAACACCAGAAGTGTTTGATGTGTGTATTTTTGCTGAGGGACCTCAATTATTTGCTGGATGCAAAAACTGCTTCATTAAAACTGAGAACCCTTCATTAAGAGGCAGTGGTTAAGTGTTTCACGTTCCACGTGTTTAATTTTTTTTTAAATTACTTGTCTGTACCTATCAAACTTCATTACAGTGTACAGTATTTCAAAATTAGTTTTCTCTAAAACTCAACTTTAACAATCTTCGCACCTTCAGTGTGAATTTTCATTGTCACAACCAGCAATAATCACGATAACGATTCCTGTGGAAAACATTCAATAGCTCTGTTTTCAACTTGTTAATTACACTAAAACAAATGTTTTTTCTAGTATACACATGTCTGATATCTTCTAGTTAGATATTAGTGTTCTGACTTCCTTGTGTTATATAACTGCTGAAATTACCAGATTACCTGTCATCATTTTAGTGATATGTTTCTAAAACAAGACTTGGAATTAAAGAGATATTTTCATGGTTAAATAAAATGTTTTTATAAAATGATCTCTTAAATCCCCACAGAGTCATTTTTTTTATTGTGGAGAGTAGTTTAATTTACAGTAAGTAAGGAGTGTTCAGAATTTCAATTTAATTTATAAAAAAAGAAAAAAAAAGGAAAAAAAAAGCTCAGTCATACACATCACTTGCTGGAGAGGAAGGCCAAAGGCACCTTGATGCAATGACAAATACAACTGTGCCCTGATCCTAAGTACAGTGAACTGGTTTGGGGATGCAAACTCCAATGATGGAGGCTTAATTTGGCTTCACATATCTTTTTTTAATATTACAGCAAATAAGCTGTGAGCTCTAACTTTTAAATTAATTAATCCTCCCTCACAATCAGCCCGAAAGAACAGTGGAATAGCATGTTCTTATGCCTATTTGTGCATTTTTCCCTGTATCTACTGCCGCCCCTCTGTCTCTACATCAATTTTCCCTTCTGTCTTTGGAGAACACAGTCAATTTCACAATGAATTAGAAGGTGAGTATCTAACTAGGTCATGAGCCTGTACGCCACACAGAGAAAAACAGACATCCTTCTGTCCTTCTCTCTCACACACATAAGAGGTACCTCAATGGAAAAATCCTCTGCAGTTAAATTTAGCCTGAATGCTGTGTACTTTGCTAACACACATTTTACTTTGCAACGCCTCTGAAATATGGATGAGTCTTTTTCTTGAAAAATGGCTATGCATGGGAGGAACATGAGGAAAAGCAGAAAACAGAGAGAGTGGGTTTAAAATGTAGAACTTGTTTATTTGAGCAAATGTTAACAGATTAGCTTAGAGCATAAAACAAAAAGAAAAGATAGGTTACAGAAATGCTTCGGCTGGCACAATCAAATACAAGAAATACTGTGATAGACTGACCACAGTGTACCCCACCTCTCACCCTGTGGCAGCTGGGATAGGATCCAGTCCAACAACACTGGATCGAAATAAGTGTTGTGACATAAGCTTAACACAATGATGGTACGTCATCAAAACTAAACTAAACTCCAACAAAATATTATAGTCTGGGGTTTTCTTTTATGACCCCAGTGAACAAGGAAAGATCAGTGGACTAGTTTACACACTGTCCAGAAAAGGGTTATCAGGGCCCTGAGGAGGGTGCTCAAGGGAGGGCGCCTGGTACCTGGGCCTTAGCCTATTGGGCCCGGCTGGGCACAGTCCAAAGAGGTGACATAGGCCCTCACTCCTGTGGGATCACCACCTGCAGGGGGTGTTGATTTGTGAGGTGTAGAGATACCAACTAGATATAGTTGGGCTCACCTCAGTGAACTCTGGAACGACTCTCCTGGAGAGTCATTTCTTTGGAAGACTTAGTTTCATTTTCTGGACTGAAACAAGTGTCTCCAAAAAGGAGACACTTGTTTCTTATCTCTGCTTAGGCTGCTGCCCAAGTTACCCGACCCCACATAAGTGGTAAAAAATTGATGGATGGATAGATAGAGAGATGGTGATTTTTTGTTTTTTTGTTTTTGACCTTACAGTGTACATACTGTAAGTAAATCATTAGAATTATACTTCGCCAGTCACCACTGCAATTTGATTATCTCTTCCCTTCTTTCTTTATTTTGGCATCATGTAATACTAACATGATTTTTCGTGCTGTCAGTAAAATCCTATAATCTCTGTAATGGCAGTGTTCATTTGAAATCAGCAATGTGCAAATAAAAAAACACAGTGCTGGTAATTATGTGATGGGGAAATAGTTGTGTCTGTCACAAATCTGGGTCCCATGATAATGTTTCCCTTGATTTGCTTTTATTGCCAATTTCAGAGCAGGTGTCCACATTTATTGATTTTCTCTTTGTATCACACACATAAAAAAATGAGCACGCACGCAGCATCAGATATACTACTTTTCTTTGTTTGTGCTCACTCACAGGCCAGAACACACACACACACACACACACACACACACACACACACACGTAGCTGTGCTGTGCTAGCTAGCAGATTGCCCTTGAAGGCAGCTCAGGGCTGTTGGAGCTCTTCGCCGTGGGACTTGACAGATATAAAAACAAATTAGAGTTCAGCCTGCTATAGCTTTGCCTCTGTCTGCCTGCAGAAACATCCTTTCAAAAATGTGTTTCACTTCCTCCAAGAATCACTCGCTTTGTCATTTCAAGGAGTAACAAAAAATCCTTTGGATGATCACGTAAGAGCGATTGAGTTGTAAACAGCTTTATGTCAGATGGTTTGTTGAGCGTGGATCTTACTAAACCTATACTTTTTAGTTTTCTTCGGTTATCCATAAGTCACCTTTAAATCATCAAAGTTTTGCTGAAATATTTTCAAGTTCTCACTTGAAAATATGCTCTTTATATATTCAAAAAGAGGACAATAAATGTTTTCAGAAGCATTTGGGTTTTTAAAAAATTTTTTTTTATCCAACATCATTTTGATCAATCGATTACAGACATGTAATGCTCTAAGATTGTGCATAGTTGTACTTTGGACTAAAGGCTAACGTCAGAAAACTTAAATGCTCAAAATAAAAATCCCGACAGAATAGAGGGCACAGCATGGCCAAGTTGCCACTCTGTAATGGGGCTTACTTGAGTCTATTACCTCAATATAACAAGAGTACAGTTTTGGCTGCATTTTACATCTTTATTAATAAGTGGTTTCATTTTAGACATCACAATGTGCTCTATTACACATTTATCCTATCATAAAAGTGGTTTTACATTAAAGATGCAAATTTCAAGAGCTAGAGTCTATTTTTTGTTACAATTTGCAGCAATTACTGCATTGATCAGACAGCTGGTCATTACTGTTATTATTTTTTGTTGCTTTTTTCCCTCTTCTTGTAATTCACTTTCTCCTTGTTATTTATCTCTTCTCACTCTTAATGCTCCATTGACCCTGAATTATCCCTGATCTGACCTGGTCAGATTTGTTCTACCCAGCGGACCGTGTATTTGCTTCATCTGTTTCTCTGTGGGTACGTATTTCCTTAAGCATTTGTGTGTGTGCAGGGTCCTTAGACAACAATTGTAATACTATATGACTCTTGACTCTCTATGTAGACAGATCACACAGCATTACCAAATAATAAATGTTAAAACGCGTGAACACACACACACACACACACACACACACACACACAATTGTTTAGGAACATAGAACTAGAGGAATTAAAAACATACCCTCATAAATCCCTCATCCTCAGCTCCAAGGTGTAACCAAGAGGCACTGACATACAGTACACTGCTTCAAAGCAACATGTACAGCAGATAGCACATGCATGCAATCATTAGTAGCACTATTCAGTAAACTGACTGTGATCACTGTTGTTTTTAGGCAGGGTAAGTATATGCTTTTTATAACCCATAATACATCTGTAGAATATGCATATTAAGTGGTGCACTTATTTACACCAGCTGTGTAAACTTGGGAATTTTGCCTTTCAGCTGCTTAGCTAGATCATATTAACAGCCTTTTGTCACATATAGTTGCATACAAAATATGTTCTGCTATAGCGTATGAAATTTTATAGTTAGTATAGTAAGTTCTTATTCCAACAATTATGATTATTAGTATCTTGCACTTAAAGAAGTGAAACTCTTAAGATGAAGAATCTCCCTCTGAAAGGGTGTCATGGGCCCAGAGAGGCAATCTTTGCATTTAGCTTTTTTTTTTCTCCTCAACTGCAGGCGCAGCTGTATATTCTGATATATTTCTCATGCTCAAAGACAGTATTTCTTCATAATTGGGTCCTGCTTATATAAGAAAAGTCTTATTTATATAGCTCAGTGTCACAAATCTAGAATTCCTCAAAGGGCTTTATGTCTGTACACCATGCCGCACTTTCTGTCCTTTTACAGTTTCTATTTGCCTTCTCACCCACACTTTTTCATTTACTTCTTAACATCCAAATATCCACTTGTATAGGCAATAAATTGAAATATACACATTGGTTAAGTTGATTTGAAGACAACCAACCTACTCTTCTAATCATCTCTATGCAAAAAGCATTATTTTGAAGATATTCCATCCAGCAATAACACTGCCCCCTATCATTTCAGTTTAATTCAATTCAATTCATTTCAGTTTTATTTATATACTGTCAAATCACAGTAGTAGCTGCCTCAAGTTGCTTTATATTGTAAGGTAAAGACCCTACAATAATACACAGAAAACCCCAACAATCATACAACCCCCTTCCAGCAAGCACTTGGAAATGGTGGGAAGGAAAAACTCCTTTTTAACAGGAAGAAACCTCTGGCAGAAGCAGGCTCGGGGAGGGGTGGCCACCTGCCGCGACTGGTTGGGGGTGATGAGAAGAAGATAGATAGATAAACTGGGAAAACAATAAGAATGTTTACATACATCATTTCTAGGAAACTGGATTGACAAGTGAGTAGTTGGTAACTGCTATATAAATAAGTAATCCCAAATGTTACAGTCTGCCAAAAATATTCCAATTTCAAATAAGAGAATCATGTCTTTAACACAAGACATTCCCTTTCTTTATAAAGTGTACACTTTTCTTGGGGATAGCAATTAATAATCACACTATTTAAATGTTTAAAAAAGAGAAAGGCGCTTTAAACGACTTGCCTGAGAGTGTGACATTTAAAATGTTTTTTCTTATTGCATTTTTTTTCTCAGTGTATTTCCAATACCTGGATTCAACATTGTAGGGAAACGTCGATCTGCCGGCTCTATCTGACTCTTTACTTTAATCTCAATTTTATGTTGAAAGCATGATGAGAAACCCTGTTGCCAAGAGACACCGACCCACCTACAGGATCAAGGACAGAGACATTTAGATGAGGCCTGGCACACATCAACAGATGTCTTTGGGGTGGGTTCACTGAACATTAATGTAAGTGTAAGTGTCCAGTTGCAGATGCTGATTTTCAAGAATCCTCAAAATCCAGATAAATCATTACAATGTTGCTGAATGCTGCTTCTCAAATGTTGAATTTTCATTACATAATAAATCTTACACAAGCTTGTAACATACAGTATGAATTTAAGTGCACAAACTTGCAGTAGGTCATGAGCATTAGCTTGGAATGGCCAGAAATGTGTTCTTAAACCCTGGAGGCAGTGAGAAATAGTCATAGATATAAACAGATGAATAAATTGAAATAAGTGTCAAAGAGTTATTCTAACCTCCTAAACGGGGCAAGATAAATTGGCCTGACAGCAGTTGGCATGTGCAGCATGCAGCTGACACATATATAAACCCACAAAACTTCATGGTCACACTGGATCACTGAGATTGTCTATCCCCATATGTTAGTCTGCCTCCCTGCTCATTTAGGTAACTTATCTGATGCAGGCCAAAAATAAAGCCAAACAGCTGGTAAAATCTAAATAGCACAGAGCATTAGCTGGCATGAAACTTAATAAAGAAAAGTTTTTTTATGAACAATTAGAGTCTTCCAGCAGGACCTGTCATATTTCCTATGAGAAATGTACTTCACAGTTATTAAATAATAATAATTTACCTCACTATATGCTTTCAGAATAATGAAATGACATGTTTTGCTTAACATGTTTTGCATATTTTTACACAAGTTGTACCCTCATCCTCTTTTAGGAAACTGTTTTCTCTTCCACAACAGGCTCGGTTTCCTGACTTCAAATATGTTGAATTTGTTGTTTTGTGTCACCCATTTAATACAAAGTCTATTGTATAAATGTGTAAGCCAGGAATGTCAAACAGCCCACTTTCATCTTAAGTGGGCCAGAGCAGTGAAACGCCATGAAATGTGTGAAATTACAGCAAAGGTTCTGGTAATTTTTTTGTTTTGTTTTGCTACTGTGGACTCACTGTAAAAAATAGAATTCTACAGTAGATAGTGGAAAAACAGTATTTTTCTGTTATTTGATTGTTTATATATTAGCTAATTAACTAAATAACTAAATCTGACCATTTATGCTTAAAAAAATCCCTTACAACAGTAGAAAGCCTCAATTTGTGTTAGCAATAGGTTTCTTTTCTGAACTTACTTTACGTTTCCTTGAAATATTTGAAAACTTCACAGTACACTTTGTATTTACTTTCATCCATAGAGAAAACTTGAGCTGTCTTATGGTATATGTGGAGAAATTATTTCTCAGGCAGGATTATAGAGGAATGGTGTAATGACTCAGCATCTGTCTGGAGACACCAAAGACCTGCAGAGCTCCTCTTTTCTAAGTTTAGGAAAAAGACCTGACGTTGTTAGCATGTCTTCTCTGCCACATAGCTGTGTCTGTGAGAGTGACAAAGTTAGAAGAATGAGCAATGCACCCAAATTTATTCCAATTTCAGTTTGCAGTTTCAAGAACTGGCCTGGGACAATGAAGTCTATGTTATACAATTACTAACTCATTTTTATTATATGGGATTTTTTTCAGTTTATCAGTGGGCACTGTCTGTGTCAAGAAGTGAATAAATAAATATGAAAGTACATGCACCCTTTTATCAGGATAGCTCCCAGAGTGGACAGGTCCTTTACATCAACCTTTACATACTGCATTCTGTTCTCCTCGGCTGAGCATGCTGCAATAAATGCTTCTACGCAAGATGTCTCCTGAATGCTCTTTCTACATGAGTGAGCCTGCTCTCACAAGATTACTGCAACAATATAGTAGTATATCTTATATAGGCCATCCCTGGTTATGGCCACAGTCAGACCACTCTCAGATGTGCCTGGCTCACGTCTGCTAGATTAAAATTTGGGGGGAAATAATCAAAGCTGTTTTACCTTTGTGTCTACACTGTGTAATTAGGATATACGAGAATGTCTTTGGCCAACCCTCATTTATTTTGATGCTTTGCTAGAAAAATGAGCAAATAGATGCAGGGATTTACTGAAACGTGTAAAAATATACTTAAATACATTATATAAGCCAACAAGAGTTTTTACAGTACTGTCAATCTTGTTGGTGATGACCAACTTTTTGAACAATAGATGGATCAACTGAAGTGCCAGATGCATCTCTCAGGTCCTGTGTCAGGCCTTTGCTGGACTCATTCTTATTTCTGAAGGACATGACCATCAGATGTTGCAGATGTTGTGCTGCAGACAGTTTTTTAGGCCTGCCACTTATTCTTTTCCCCTCCACTTGTCCAGTTTCCTTAATTTTGTACACACTGCACACCATAATAACATGTCAAGTTTCTAGCTAATAGCTCTTTGGTAATCATCTTGTTGATCCAAAACATAATATTTTATGTCAGACTGTGTTATCATTGGAAATTTTCAAAGTTTCAACTAAATAATTATTTTTTCCAACAGCATGCTAGTAACAAATTATTTAAATATACAACTTAAAATCGGTTCTCTGACAGAGTGATTGGTTGTCTGTTATGTGTAGCCACAACATTGGCTCATCCCTTAGGTTACCTTTTTACCTTTTTTGTGCTTGAATGATTCATAGGATAGTGTTAAAAGGCTTAGCAAACAAAAACCAGGTCAAAGTACAGGAACCGGACTGAAAATGACTTTGAAAGCAGCTAGTATACAGAGAAAGTCAGATTCCTTTGATGACTACTCTAATGTGAATGGGGGAATGCAAAATGTCTTACAAATGAGCACAAAACATTTACTTTGAGTTAATTAAAAAGAAAGCATCATAATGTTTAGGGTAGGTATAGATATTTTTGAAACAAATCTCTCACCATGGCCCTGTACAAGTTTAACACGATGATAAAATACTCTCTAGCATAATTTTTAAAATCCTTCTTCTTGTATGTTTTATTTGGTTTTTAGACAAGACATCAAAAAGCTGAACTTCCTATGTTTAACATATGCTACATATTTTGAGCTTTTGCAACACAAATATGACTCTTTTTTCTTCAAGCTGGAGTAAAAGACTCATATCTAATTTCACTGTTAAGCACTGTTTGTCAGAACCTAAGATATGGTCCAATGTGACAATCCAACAAAGGGATCAATAGAAACTAACCCCTTCAACAACAACAAATGCAAGAAATGTAGTACTGCTTGTTCATTTCAGCCCTACATTACAAGAGGAAGCTGTGCATCTGAACCATAGCAAGAAGTGGGAGATGAGAGGGAAACTAAAATGAAGCACTAAAATGGAGCACTAAGGGTCTAAACTGTGTTTTCTTCTTGTGTATATGAGTGTCAGAATGCAAATAATATCCCAATGTATGAAGCAAAGGCAAGGCACATGAATGAGCATTGAATGTGTGCTAGGACAAAATTAGCACAGTATGTTGCTCATAGAGACCAACTGCATATGTCACATGGCACAACAACAAAACACTAGCAGAACTGCAACCCTCCTCCCAAAACACTCGCTCACACACACATAACAAAAGTGCAGATGGAAGTAAGCTTAAAGACATAACAGCACAGAGCAGATGTTACTGCTAAGTGAAAGTTAAGTCAAAAGCCACTGAAGATTTAAAAATTTGAAGTTTAATACAAATATACAAAATGATACCAGGAATGTACTCAGTTATTTTAGTGTAGATCTGAAATGTGCATTCAAAGAAACTTTAAAAGTGCTGTAGTAATGATGAATGATGTATTGCTGAGTCGAGGGATCTATCAAGGTAATGGATGCTTTGGAGTCACTGAGGGATCCATTGTATATTAAAAGGAAGCAGAGTACATATTCTGACCATATTTTAAGTCCACTTACTTTCTCTGATGGTAGTCAGTTGACCCAAAATCCATGGAACGGTATTTCATCAATTCTACAATTCTTTAAAAAAACAGCAATAAAAAATATGTCCAGTAGAATACCAAATACTATGTATTCCTGACCCAACAGGCACACAGTGCCTTTCCAGTCACATGCTGGCACTGCAAAGCAGTAGCTGGCAAAGCTTTAGTGATATAAATCCCTGCCCATCCCATCCATTATATTCTCTACAACCATATTCAATAGTCCATATTCCTCTTGATTATTTCTCACCCACTATTGCTCATATCACATGTGATGCTCTACCGTGCTCAGTTTTAGGTCTACTGCTGCTTTCTATTTTGCACTTGTGCAAAGATAAATACATTAAAGTTGAACAATAACAAGGGACAGACTAGTAATAACTAGTAACTAGTAATAGATTATATTATTGGGTGTAATCAACTCAAGGCAATCGTATATCAATACATTTTACCATGTGGGTATACAGGCATACTGTAAGGGCATCCTGTTAATTCTGACCTCAGTTTTGATACTTAATTCAAAAACACTATCCAGTTTTGCTTTCCAGAATTAAACATTCCTTTTGTATTCTGCTGATTCCATTTCATCTACTGTACCTTGTTTATTCACATTGTAGAAAAAGTTCAATTCTCAATTGCACTTTGTCTAGAATGGGGACTTTTAATAAACTCAAGGAAGCATGAACTCAAACTAGCTGAAATGGTTCAATTTAAATCTGCTGTTAAATATGATTAGTGGTTTAATACATAAGATTTTCCAGCTATTTTACTTTTGTATGCTGCAGTCTGGTGTTCTTTCTACCTGGTGCCATGGATATACTTAACAAATCAGTTTTATACTTGCTAGAGGTAGGAAAATTATTGTGATACCCAGTAGCTGCGCTCTTGACTCTTGTCCATTTTCTCGTTGCAGTCCTTCTCGGCACAGGTTCTCTTGACAGAATCTCCTGCATATTCTTAGTTCTAGGTTAGGCCTCTAGATCTAAAAGACTAGGCCTAAAGCCTAGAGGCTAACTGGTGATTGCCAGACAGCCACTGGTTGCTAGGGAAAAATGAATTTTCCCTAAGCCTTTATGAGTGGATGCTGGAGGTTGTTGGCAGTTGCTCAGTTGGTAAAGCCAAGTAGTCCTGAGGTCAGTCAATGACCCCCTTGTAATCACAAGTCAGTTTATTTCCTGACCCGTTGACAAGTGTTTTCTGGGGGTTCATGGCTGCCATTGGGTGAATTTGATCAAAATGTGGACTCTGTGTAATGCTGCACCAAAACCCTTTTTGTGATTGCTTTGATTGCTGCAATTGCCCCTAGTTTAAGTCGTAGTGAAACTATGAACAGACCAATGCAAATGAGAAATGGAGACCCTTGCCTTCAAAATAAAAGGTGTATCTTTTAAACTGTGCTGGTTTCAGAGTAAGGCACCATTTTTATGAACATTCTCCTTTTCCAGTTTATGTTGCACTTTTTCCAGTTTTGCTGTTGCTCAGTGGTTAGTGCGTGATCTTCTATGGAAAATACAGGCAACTGTAGCAATGTAAAGCAATTACAGTTTTAAGTTCAGTACCCTTTATGCAACCAATTTTACCCAGCTACAACAGCAGCCTCTAGAAACCAATTGCCAACTGGTTGGGAAAACACTGAAAGCAACTGAAAGTTGCCAGTGGATTGCTGACCAGTCTCTTGGACTACATCCTATCCTCATTCATTTATTGTGTCCTACCTGTGACTTTGAGTTGCGTTGTCCTTCGCACCAATCGGGATCCATACTGTAATTCACAGGTGTAATTTCCCCCGTCTCCCTCCTTTATCTCAGGTATCCAAATATGTGTGGTGTTAACAATAATGGAGCTTCTCCATTCAACCCGCTCACACTCCTAACATGAGACATAGGCAGAATAGATCAGTCACAACCTTCAACAGAAGACTTACAAAAACTTTTCGGCGTTTATGCCATACCTTGTACCAGGTCATCTGCGGTTGTTTATATGGAGCCAAATAGTCTTCTATATCAGGACAATGGATCATTTTGCTGTGGGTTATCTCAGCTTTCTCCAGATGGCGGATTTTGCTACTGAAGCATTTTCCCTCATCTCTCTCCTCAACCATCATCGACATGGACACTTTCATGCAGTATGTGGAGTTCCTAAACAGATTACAAACATAACATAAAAAACATATTCTGTATCACTGCATGCTGACATCTTTCTCAGAACTCTTGAGAAAAGAGACCACTTGACATCACAAATGTAACTCATCTGTGCAGTTGTATCTAAGGAAATTCAAGCACCGTGAAATCAATCTGAGTGGGTTTGTTTTTAGCTGATTTGTTTATCAGTTAGCTACAACAGTGACATGAGTCATTCTATCATTTGTCCAACATTGAGACTCAAACAGTCTAGATCTTACAGTCTGTCTCAAACAGAGCTATTTTCTGGTGAGAATGCAGGGTGGACCCTTTGGCATGATTCTGGTTATTTCTGGTGAAATTATAGGCCCTTTGACATCCAAGCTTTTCACTGACACCATTCAAGGAACTGGCAATAAATAAGAGGTTTTACAAACTCCTCATACCTAAACAAAAGATTTCATAAAAACCATTGCCATACACTTGCTCATCAGAAATTGTTTGGCTTCATTCTTGCAGATCATAGTGGGCAAAGATAACTGTACTTGAGAACTGGTGCTCTACAAGTAAAATACACTTTAATTAAAACCAAACATTTTAAAAGAAATACATTAGGCAAAATAGACACAATTATATAATCCTATTACAGCTTTATGACATATTTTGTTTAAAAAACTAAACTAAGATTAAACTGTCAGGATCCATCCTTGACAACAAAGGGTGAATGGTAGTATTTAGTGCTACTGAATGACAAATAGAGTCACTTAGAAACAAAGTATCAGTCCTTGTGGTTACTGAAGTTCAACTGTCAAGCAAGGAACAAAACAAGCTAACTGCGTCAGCTTTCTTTTAAAGAAAACTGTCCCGTCAGTCACCTCATACAACGACTGATGACTAGTGCAGAGACAGAGCTCCTGCATTTAGAGCCTACAAGTGGATTATTGTTTAGAGGCCTGACTATTTAATATCAATCAGCACAATATTCACACCTGTAGCTGTTCTCCACATTAATATTTTAATAAGGTACGATCAGTGACCAGAGCCTGTGATTAATGATGATTATGTTGAATTTCCTTCTCCTGACGTGGCATTTTACATGACTAATGAGTTTGAATTCCACACATCCTTTTATTTTTAAATTATTAATAACAAACAGCCCATATAATGCTACTGCACAGTGGACAAAACTGACAATGATATGTAAAAATGTACCACTGTGTGCACTTATGAAACTGACTCAAAACTGACAGCTTGGGGTGTTTCTGAAAAGATATAAATTGGATCCAGAGCACTCCTGCAAATGTTAAATTTTATCTTTATGGCAACAATACTATGGAACAGCCTCCCTAGAAGCTAAATTTTGGTTAGCACATGAAAGACGTTGGTTATAAAACGAGCACAGAGAATGCTATTAGCATTTAGCTTCTTGCAGATACTAGTTTGGGGTTTTAAAACCTCTAATGCCTTCAATAACGGATATTTTCCAAAAGCAGCATGTTACTTGTATCAATACAAAACACCTAAAGGACAAGTGAGGTCATACTGACACAGGCATAGAGATGAGTCGGTGATAATATGGCAATCACTGGTCATGTTTATAGTTATGATTAAAATGTAATCATGCCTATGTTGGAATGGATGCGATTAGTTGCTGGAGGTTGCTAGGGTTACTGTGAAATCATACTGTGAAAATATACAATCTGCCAAGGACAAAGGGAAACGCAAGACCACACAGAGGCCTGATTGGGTGGAGGTGAAAGTAATCAAACACAGGTGAAACTAATGAGAACAGAGCAAACAATAACAAGGAAGGAAGGGAACAAACAGGAATTACAGCAAAAACAAGATATGAGAAAACTAACTGTCAGAGTATACCAGGAATGAACCAAAATAGAAGTAACTTAGACATCATGCTCTAGCACATGATGTCAGATACAGGGGGGCACAAAAGTAAGAGGAAGGGAATGAAGATAATAACATTAGAAACAAGTGAAAAGTAATAGAAGCCAGAGGGACTGTAAAAGCTTGCTGCTCTTCCCCAAAGGGATAAACAGCAGCCCACTTCGTACAATAGTTTCTAGACACAAATACAATGTTTCTCAGCTCAGTCCAGAAGCCTGTCCACTCTGTAAGCTTTACTCCTGCCCTGCTTTTTCACACCTGCTGCAATTAGCATGCAGCTCCCTGTTGCAGCAGATGTGCAAAAACAGAGCCGAAGCAATTACCTCGAAGACAGGTAGGCTCTGTGGACTATGTTGATAAAATGGGTGTTGTTATTTGTGCTAGCAAGACATTGGAGGTTACAGCTCACAGCTACATGCTGCCGTCATAACGCCATGTGTGACAGCATGTCCTTGAGGCAAATTTTTCTAATGAAACAAAACAAGCAAACTTTGAAGTTTGTTTTCATGCGCATGATGCAATATGCTTTCAACATAGTTTTCGATTTGAAGTCTTAATATCTGCTCAAGGTGATTGTAATTGTTTGTGTGTGTGTGTGTGGTTTTGTGGTTGTGTGTGGGCAGACTTTGCTATGTGTGCTCTCCCAAGTTCACCTCCAAACACAAAACAGTGCATTGATCTCTTAGTCTTACTCCCTCATGCACATACCCCGCCCAACACACACACACACACACACACACACACACACACACACACACACACACACACACACACACACACACACACCCACACACACACCCCCACCAA
>VVHJ01045523.1:0-11310 GCA_015107715.1 Tylochromis polylepis
TGTCTTTCACGGGAGCTGCAGCTGATGTGAAGCACTGCCAGATGTTCTCTATCAGCTCAGCACTCACAGGAGGCCAAATTAGGAATCATCTGTAACACCCAGAAGCAGCTAATACCATTCAATATTCAGTCCTCCAACCCACTTACAGAGTAGAAACACAAGCACTGGATAAAGGTTGGCTTGTCTATTTGGTTTGGTTTTCACATCAAAGGTTTTCACAGAGACGATTTTCTACGCGTCTTTATCACTTTATACAAACAACCATAGAAACCAAGATTTCTGACTTCCAGTCTGAGAACAAAACAATCAGGAAAATGACTTTATTTGTAGAATTTCAGAGTTTTTCATTGGACACTGATGTTAACAGGAAGTTTATTAGATTTTATGGAAACATTTTTGAGCTGATTTGAATAAAAGTCCAACAGAAACCAACAGATTAATGAGGATTTGGGGTGTTTTCATGTTGTTGAAGTAAAATATGTCAGAGAGCAGAGGATCAGACTGGTTCATGTGTTTCTTTCTGTAACTCTGATCAACGTGAAAATAAAAGATGAGTTTCCTGTCACTGTGTCTGGTTCAGTTTGGCTTTGTAACGGTGTAACTCACACTGAGCCGATAGAGGCGGACATTAAAATATGGACCTTCCAGCTTCTTAGACTTGCAAAAGCTCTGTTATTGCCTGATATACTACGTGTCCATGCATGATTTCGATTTCTTTTCCTCAATAATTTTTTTGGCCTTTTTCTGGCTTTATTAGATTGCGACAGTGAAGAGTGACAGGAAAGCAGAGGGAGCGTTGCTTTACTCAGCCTGAACTCAGTCAAAACTGAAGATGCTCCAATGTTCCAGCATTTCAGAATCCCGACAGTGACTGTTCAACTTAAACTTGCAAGAGACAAATGAAGGAGGAAACCACTCGCACTGGCAGCGGCTGAAAACTGACACATTCACCAACACTCAGAGTATGACTCATTTCCTTCTGATCGCCTCTGTATAACCACATGACCTGCACCAGCCAATCAGAGCCCTTCTGAGTATGTTGACATGGTGACAGAGGTAGAGGTCACTGACCTGCAGACGAAATACCGATGAACATGCTTGCAAGACCATCTCCCACATCAAGCCATCCTAAAAGTTTCAGAACACCTTAGATCTTCAGTATTTCAATGTTTCATTGTACTCTGAAATGAAGCCATAGAACAAATAAGCGACTGAAGTTAATAAATGATAGAATTAATTTATAAACCAAAGATTCTCTTTGTTTACTTTTAGGACTTGTTTAAAGTCATTTATTGAGAAATGCTTGGTACATGGGAGTGGACCCAGGTGCAGACACAACACAGAGCCTGTTTTATTGAAACAGACGCAAAGGATGGCGAGATGTGAGCACGTGGAGAGGAGAGACTGAAACAGAAGCAGAGGATGGTTAGAATCCAAGTGATGGCACGCAATAGTGGGGAGATGCTGGTTACTGATTTCTGGCTCACCTGCAGATGGAGGTGTGAGAGTCTGGAGGGGGGTAGCCGAGTGAGCATCCCGGTGAGGAGTGGGTAAGTAGGGTGATCCGGTGATCCGGAGAAGTCGGCGGGCAGGAGGACAGGCTGGCGAGAGCGGTGAGTAGTTTTAAGTCCAGGGAAGCAAGTGGCAGGAAGAAGCAGAGGTCTTTGCCGTGAGAAAAGAGATCGAGGTGAGTACTAAGCGTGACCATCGAGACAAGAAGTTCGAGGTCTGGTTACCACCGTGAGGTAGCTGACGATGGTGACACTGGTCTTAAGTACCGTCCTGCTGATTGCTGCGGATGGAAGGCAGGTGGAGAGGTGTAGGTGTGGAACCAGGGCTCTGCCCAACACCAGACACTCACTTGGTTAATGACAGAAACATAAAAAATGTGAAACTGTTGGAAAGAGTTTTCTTAATCTTGGATAACACTGAGATCCATATTTAAAGCTTGACTGGTTTACTAATGATTGTAGCTTAGTGTTTTATTCAGGTTGAGGTGCTACCTCTGAACAGATCCACTGTTATTGTCTGAGGTTCACACTGAAGTCCAACCACTCCTGTCTGAAACATCTAGACCTGAGTGACAACGACCAGCAGGATTCAAGAGGGAAGCAGCTGTGTGGTTTTCTGGAGCGTCCAGGATGTGGACTTGAAACTCTGGGGTCAGTCACCATGTTTTAGTTGTGCTGAGATGAATATGATGTGAAAGTTGTGCTGACACTAAACTGCAGACATAAGGCTGATATTATACTGATCCACACTGAGGATCTTCATGGTAAAATCTGTTTTCTTCTTCTCTGGTTTAGTCCATTGACTGTAGCATAAAGTCACGAATCCCAGTGTGATACATAAAGAGCGTATCTAGTTATGGTTATCTAGTTATTTCTGTCCACTCACTGGATTTAAAATGATACACCTTATATACATACTGTGTTTATGTTTGAGAGACAAACCCATCACATCTATCTGTTATGATGTTTGTGATAAAATCCTGACTAAAAACTACCATAAAAATCCTCAAAGCAGCACAATGTACTGAATCGTGATGTACTATCACATCTTTACTGCAGCAGCCACATGATGTCATTCATATTAATCAGACAGAGAGAGCCTGAAGCCCCCTGGCTTTCTTCTCCTGAGAGACTAAAAGGCCTTAACATCCAGCCTGTCACGTTCAAACTGATACAGAGTGCTCGTCTTTATGAAAGATCAAAGAACATATATGTGATTTTATGTATAAGGGATTTTACTGACAGTTAATTATGTTTAATAGTGATCAGAGTTTAATGAGGAGCAAGTTTATGCTCGTCAACGCAGATCACCTGGAATGATGCTTCTCTAGTTAGCTACTCTAAGCTAACGCTCACCTGGTTCTGATCCTTGTGAGCAGAGAGGCTGATCAGAAAATGCAAAATATATATATATATATATATAATATAATAAAAAAATAAAATATAATAATTATTCTAAAGATTGTCCTTAAACCGAGTCTGACCTTAGTGTGACTGGGTGTGTGTGTGTGTGCGCGTCAACAAGGACTTTGAAACGTTTGATTTAGTAACACGAGGTCGTTTTGTGTCATTTGTGAGTTTTAGTGAGAAAAATCAAAGAACGTTTTCACATCTACTTTAGTTAAGCGATGATTCTGCTTGTTTGTGTCAGGATGAGCTGATGGTGGCTGTAGAGTGACTGTCTGCACTGGAGAGTATTCACATGTAACAGACTCTTCCATGTTACATAAACAGAAGAGAAGAAAATGTAATGACATGTGATAGACAGAGAGGGGATGATAAGGGTGGCTGGATATCGGGTGATGTCACAGTGGGTGGAGTTAGAGAGGAGGGACAAAGGGTGAGCAGGTATAAGAGTGAGGTGAAGAGGGGATTAAGTCAGAGTAACTGAGCATGAAACAGAGCACCTCCAGATCAGCTGATCAGCCTCTCTGCTCACAAGGATCAGAACCAGGTGAGCGTTAGCTTAGAGTAGCTAACTAGAGAAGCATCATTCCAGGTGATCTACAGTAGAACAGTATCACTAGCTCTCACAGGTTACTCCAGCCCTGTAATGGTAACAGATCCAAGTCACTAAATGTCACCTAGTGAGTTTCCAGGTGCAGGGTGGAGCTGCTGGAACAGGTGTGGCTGGTAGGACCGGACCCACGAGGCTACCCAGGACCCGGCTCTATCAGAAGAGGCAGGGTGGAGCTGGGCGAGTGCCCTCACCCATCAGGTTCCATCTGAACCCTGCACCGCCTGCTGGATCAGAGGTGATGAACAGAGAGCCAATCCAGGCTTCCTGTGGCGGTGGGCATTGTCCCACCAGGTCCACACGAGTGTCCCTTTTCTAAACATCTGCACTGTGAATGTTCTTCATCTCTAACAGATCAGGAAACACTGAGTGATTGTAAAACCACACATTCTCCTACAAACTTGCATCTTTTTTGCCTTATTTAGCTGCAGCTTGTCCGAGGGCAGCTCTCTGGGCTTGGTGCTGAAGTCCACTCAGGACTGAATCCACACTTTACAGGATCTGACAGCAGGCTTTAGTGGGCTGAGATGAATATGATGGCCTTTCCAGAAAGGACAGTTCCTAACACTTGAACCAATTCAATGTTTCGAAGTTAATGAACAGTCCATGAAGAGAAAGTGTAAAAAGAGCAAATCAAAAGCCACAAAAATAAAATGAAAATACACAAACATGTTGAGTATGAGCAGGAACCCACGTTAATGATGGAAGGACAACTTTTATTATTCCCTACATTAATAATGCAAAAGTTTGAACATTCAAGCAAAACGAAAGCAGCTAAAGTGAAAGCACTCATTCTCAGCAACGTAGGGTTCACTATCGGCATGCACAGTGACGCAGTCAGCCAACCTCGTGATAAAAAAAAAAACACTGATGGAAATGGGTGTGGCTTAAATGAGCAGGCTCCATCTGAGGACTATGGCAGATCATTGTAGCCAGAGGTCGGAGCGTCACTGACGGTAAAGCAGGGCGTGGCCTCTTTAAGGAACCAATGGTTGGTACTCTCTCTCTCTTTTTTTAAAAGTCACATTTCAAATCAGCTTTTCCAAAACAGGAGAATTATGACATTGCTCTAATTTGAATACAGAAATCTAAACTTTGGCTCGAGCCAGGCTCGTTTTCTGATGCTAACACAGCCAGAAGGTTCACTCCCAGACTCTGACCTCTGACCCTGCAGATCAGACGGCGGCTGTGCTGGAGGTAAAGTGAAGATTTGTGGTGCAGGAAAAGAACTGACTTGGAGAAAGCAGAGATATGATCTGCAGAACTTCATACATTTTTATTGGAAACCAGTATGTACAGATAATATTATGAACTGACTGATTACAGGCATGAACTGTTTAAAGGTTGACTTTTTTAAAGATGCAAATGAGGCTTCATCTCATTTAATAAGCACTCATTTGCATAACGTGGATTTTATCTGCTTTCATCCCTGCGCCGTAAGGGAAAACGTGTTGTGGAAGCAAGTCTCCAAACTGAGCGTCTCACCTAACAATGATTTCTGGAAGACACGCCAATCACATGACTGCACCTGAACACATGCTGCATGTTGTTTGGACCTGATTCTGGATCAGTCTGATGCTTACGTGCTCTCTCAGTCAATATAAATATATATTAATGTGTGTGTGTGTCTTCATAGAGCTTTATATTATTTATTTATTTATTTTTTACAAATATATATCCTGAACACATTAAAAACTAAATCCATGATCCAGACTGTGAGGGGAAATCATTCGGAGCTTCTTCCTGGCTCACACTAATCCCATTTCATAAAAAATAAATGCTCGTGCTGAGCCGCAGTCACATCTCTCATATCTAAAGTCACAAAATACACTTTATATGCTAACACGAATAGGTTTAGGCTCCCTTTTTATTCTGTCTGATGTTTTTGGGGGGGATCTTGGTGCCGTAGACCCAGAGAGTGATGTTCAGACCAACATCGCTCCATCACTCTGAGACTGGAGCAAACACTGACTCGGACGTCTTCTGAGCTGGGTTTCTCTCTGATCCTGACTGAATTCATGGAGGTTTATTCTGACAAACATCACATGTCATGACGTCCTGAGGAGGACGACATCACGCTGCATCTATAAACCTGTGAATTCAGATTCTGAAGACTTTACAGGCTTTAGACCATTCTGCTCCCAGGTCTGTATCTTTCTTCTTTGATTCTTCTGAGTAGCTTTGCATGATTCAGAGATCAAAATGATCCTTATTTATCGAAAAGTGGCCATTCATGCTCTGTCTAAAACAATCCCTAGAATCCCAGCTTCTTCTGATTGGGCAGTTTCAGGAAGCCAGTGTGGTTCTCTGTTCATTATCTGACACATGGGTCGTGTTTCATTTGAACATCTGGCACTGTGACATTACTTGTGTGCCAGAAAACGAGAAAAAGCAGAACAGGTCCCCTTTGATTGTGACGTCACACTGCGTCGCTGTCCTGCAGACTGTCGGCGCCCTCTGCAGGCTGCAGCGCTCAAAAATAAACCTGATTGTGCTGCCAGGGAAAATATGAGACCATCACCACCAAAGAAAAGACATTTTCTGTCTGTCAATCTGTCCGAGATACACTCAAGCTGGACGTCCACAACGCTGTCCGAAAGACAAAAAGACGGATTTTAGAGCTTTTTCTAGTTTAGAGACAACAAGTCAGTGAGATTCAGCGTGAGTCTGAAGTATCGGGTCCTGTGACCAGATCGTTACAGCAGGGCCACAAACATGCTGACGCACATGCAGAGTGACAGAAAACATCCAGAGGCTCGTCCTGTTAAATCCATCGTCGCCAGCTTCAGCACAGAGCGGCCGCTCGTGTTTGATAAGAGACCAATATGAGGATGAGAGGTGAGCAGATGCCATCTTTATCTCTATCTGCAGTCGGGACAACAGCTTCAGCTTCGGAGGATCTCTATTAGCACTGCTACGTGTTGGAAGAAGGTTGGCTAGCTACACCCCGTCTCCTGCAGTTCCTCTTCTTCTCGGTAAAATGAATTCTCTGTAGAGTAAATTTATAAAAAAAAAAAACACTGCAAACTTTGTCATGCTCTCTAACTGCCTTTGTGCTTCACGTTCTCCATGTGCTCGATGATGCTGAGCTAGCCCGCTAACAGGTTAGCAGCCTCATAGGTGAAAACTGAGAAGGGCAAAAAACTATCAGGCTAATGGCTGAGTGGCTAACAGGTTAACGGGCCGAGGGACTCGCCGCTGCCATCAGGACATGATGCCGAACACGGGGTTGTGTCGACAGATGCTCGGCCCGATCTCATCGTAGTCCTTCTTCGAGTGACACACCTGGAAAAACTCCGGCTGCATACACAACAACACACAGTGTAAACAAGAGGGTGCTAGGTTAGAGGTTTGGAAGTGCAAAAACTTTTATGGAAAGGTTTTAATTTTGTCTGATGCTCTCTTACAAAATCTTGTTTTTGGGTCACAGTCTGGATGTTCTGAAATCATCAGCCCACAACACTCCTATGGTTCCTGGCCTTTTCTGACTCTAATGGGGCCATCATTTATAAATTGAATTCATATTTTATTCACTAAGACCTCAAACCATCAACTGAGTCCATAAACTCATCAGGAAAGAGTTTACTGAGCAGGAGGCTCATTTCCTCACAGACTGGAAAGAATCGCTGTTCAGACCAGTCTGTGCTCCAGCCACGTTTTGTTTAAGGAAATGCTTTGTGTGAAAGTAGAAGCACACAAACGTTTTGGTTACCGTGGATGCCAACATGGAGCCTCCAAACCAGACGGCGTAACGCTGCATGTGATGTGAGACAACCTGAACCTCCATCGGCTTCGGCTGTGAACACACAAAAACACGTCATCTGCAAATAAATGATTCACATCATAAACAAACTTATGGGAGGCGTGGCCTGTGAATGAACCCAGTAATCCAATTAAATGCCACCAGAGCCTGTCGTCCAGGTAAAGGCTGTAATATTAAAGCTCAACTCTGCTCTGTGCTGTTATCAGCTGCACCAGGATCTGGTGACTATTAATCAGAGGTGGCAAAAGCACAGACAAGTAGAAGTACAGGTACTAGTGTTAAAAAATACTCCAGTAAAAGTTGAAGTACTGATTCAAATTCTTTACTCAAGTAAAAGTGAAAAAGTACCGGCTCTAAAATGTACTCAGAGTAAGAAAGTTCCTTGAAGAACATTTCTGCCACCTTTTTTATTAATGTAATAATATGAAAAAACATAATGTCACATGTACAGACCCAATATAATAAATAATAATAAAAGAATAATAAGTCTAAGCTCTCTTCTTCCTCTCCTGTCCTGTCTTTCTTATCTTTCTCCATCTATGAGTGAAGTCAGCTCCCTTTCTAGATGTTGAACATACGGACACCTGCACACCTTCTGGCCCCCTTTAAACCCTGAGTATAAACTATAGATAAACCTAAAGTAATGAGTCTGTTTGAAAATGTAAGGAGTAGAAAGTACTCAAGTAATGTACAGATACCTGGACATTCTACTTAAGTACAGTAACAAAGTATTTGTACTTTGTTACTTCCCACCTCTGCTATTAATTGGAAGGTGATTCCAGCTGGGGACCATTAGATGAAACGAACACTGATCCAGACTGTGGAGGAGCTTAGCCGGGACCAGTTTCAGCTTTTTGACTGAAAAGTTCCACACTAACAAAGACGACCTTTACCTGAAGCTGACCAACGTTAAGAATCTCTGCTTCCACTGGAGATGTGTTTAAGTCTGGATTGGTCTCCACACGCTTCTTTCAGTTTATTTTGGGGCTCTATTTGAACCAGGCTCACCTTTATCCGTCCTCCACTCAGCTCTTCGCTCAGCTTCAGCCGAGCATCCACCACCCTCTTCAGGTCCCTCTGCAGCCGCCGGCCAAAGTCTCTGAACATGGTGGAACCTCCAGAGAGCACGATGTTCTGATGCACACAAAAGACTCACACAGCTTCAGTAAATCACTGAAATCAGCCTCAGTCATTCGTAATAAATGCACTTCTTCAGTTTAAAGTTTCCCTCCATTTGTTTTTTCTTTTTAGTTTAGTTTTGTTATTTATGTGATGCTTTCAATGTGAACTACACTTTAATACATTTTTTTAGGTTCTGAAAGGTAGCCTGTGCCAAAACTGACCCGTGTTCTAACCAAACCCTCAAACTGCCCTCTGTAGGTCTCATGGTGTGCTCAGACAAAATGATGTCTTCACTCTTACTCAAGAGTTTTTAGAACCACGAATGTTCACCAGTGCAGCTGGTACTAGAGCCAGTTGTAAGCTAGCTCCAGAAACACGTTCAGACGTACGCATGAGTTTACGTATGAGCAAGTCTCCTTTTCCATTGTCCGTTTTGTTACAAAAGTTAGCTCCAGCTGCCTGCAAAGCGTCACAAACAGCTCGTCTTCCATTTCTGACTGTCAGAGGCACAAAGAGGTCGACAGTCTGAGAATCTCAGCCGGTGGCTTTTGCAGCACAAATAAGGATCTTTTAATATAAGTCGCATGGTGCAGAGATTTTGATGTTGGACTGGTTGACCTGTCCAGGGTGTGTTGTACCACAGTACTAGCTGGGAGAGGCTCCAGCTCCATGTCCCGACCCACCAAAGACCCTGAACTGGATAAGTTGTCAAGAACATGGATGGATGGATGTAACTGTGAAAACTTCATTTCTCATTTTTATCTGAACTCACCACAAAACTCACATTGGTTTTTACACAAATACACCAAGAGATATAACAACCATATGTGTGCGTTTGTGTTGATTACACACTCGTGAATTACCTTGTAGAGTGGTCTGCGCACGTCAATTGGACAGCTCTGAATGACCTCATCAACGACATCAGAGATAGGCTGCATGAAGTCTGGATTAGCAAACTGGAAAACACACATTCCCATGGACACATACCTGTTATGTATTATTATTTATGTTATTTTCGTTTTATCACCATCTGGTGTTATTAGAACTGTGGGGTTCCTCAGGGTCCTATTCTTGAGCCTTTACAGTTTCAAACTATTTAAAGCTAAATTAATTTATTACTTTTATTCATTTTTGTTCACTGAATGAAAATAGATTGGAGCAAAATATAACTGCAAAAAGACTGTATTGTAACCTCGGGGTGGAAGAAGATCTCAGGGCCCAGGAAGCGTTCGTAGCCCACGTCAATGTGGAAGGCGGTCTTACTGATGGCGTTGACTCCTCGGTACTGTTTGATCCACTTTCCTGGGTCAGAGTCATACTTTGTGAACTCCTTCACGATGTCTGGACAGATGTAACAGTATCGCTCCTACACTCATAAGTACACACAAATACACACTAAAGTACACAGGAGTACAGACAGAAGTACAGACAGAAGTGGAGGAGGACTTTGGTACCTTCACGGCCTTGGCGGTCTCCAGAGACTGCTCCGGTGGGATCCCCACTTCTCGATCTCTAAGCAGCTGTTGGATGAAGAAGGTGATGTCCCGCCCTGCTATGGGGATGTGTTTTATACAACTGCCGATCACGTATCCCTCAGCCTGTAACAGATGAGCCGACCAATCAGTCAGCAGAGAGGCTCCAGTCCCCGCCCCGTCTGTTTCAGGTGTGTGTGTGTTTCTCACCACAGGGATGACGTGTGTGACGCCGTCTCCGCTGTCGATCACGATGCCAGTCAGAGTCCTCTGTCCCACCTGCCGGGATGTCCAGGACGCCGCCAACGCCAGCACTGCCTGATGGAGGGATGCACTTAACTTCACAGGGTACTGGAATGTCCTGGAAGCAGTTTAAGGATATCAGTCTGTCTCACCTGTACTGCAATGTAGAGTCCAGGTATGTTGAAGGTCTCAAACATGATCTCAGCCAAGTACTCCCTGTTCTCTGGAGTGTTGAGAGGAGGCTCTGTCTGCACACACACACACACACACACACACACACACACATACATATTTAGATTTTATTTATATAGCACCAAATCAATAATAGTTGTCTCAAGGCGCTTTATATTGTAAGGTAAAGACGCTACAATAATACAAAGAAAACTGAGAAAATCCCAACAATCACATGACCCCTTATGAGCAAGCTCTTTGGTGACAGTGGGAAGGAAAAACTCCCTTTTAACAGGAAGAAACCTCCAGCAGAACCAGGCTCTTGGCTCAGGACAGAGGATCCTGCTCTCAGTTTGACTGACACATAAATGTGCTCACCTCAACAGTGGTACAGGTCAACAGCTGTATATTAAACTACCATTAACTGTAGCAACAGTGCTAAGGCGTCATCCAGTGTTACCAGTGGCTTCAATCAAAGAGCTGAAGTACTTCCTGAAGAATAAAACACAAACACTATGTGAGTGTACCATGAGGAAGCTGTGGTCTTCAGGTTCAGCTCGCAGATACTTGAAAATGACCTGCTCCATAAACTTCTCCATCAGGTCCCAGTCTTCCACCATCCCGTGTCGGATTGGCCACTAAACAGGAAACCAGCAGGACGGAGAACGGCAGCAGACCAAACCAGTCAGATTTCATTTATATCTTATTGCACAAACAGAGGTCCTGCTTCTTTTCCTTCTCTTACCTTGGTTGCATAGTTGGGTTTGTCTATGGCTTCATCGCCAATGTAGAAGTCCAGGTCATCGACTCCTCGTACGAGCCTCCTCTGGGCTTGCTCTCCCACGCTGGCTGACTCCTTGATTGCAATACCTGGTGCAGCCATTAGCAGAACCATAAACATATGTGACTCACGGTTTTCACAGGTTACACTACAATAAATAATTGAAAAAGTTTAGTAGAAAGTTTCTTATGGATACTCAAGGCACAAATTGCCAGGGGGGCGGGGGGGGA